>SMLS01072044.1:0-14660 GCA_004785975.1 Popillia japonica
GATGTGCTAATGCAGATATTGCTACCATCGCACCAATGAAGACTATCTCAATCAATGTCCAGAGTTCTTCTTCTTTGTTTTTTTTTCTTTTGGAGTTTTTTTATTTTTATTTCTTTGTTAATCTATCAACTAGCTTGCTAGATTACTTTCCTCAAATATTTAATTCCTCAGTTATATGTATAAAGATGGTTGTGTTAGACATATTTTTATTTTTGTTAAATGCTAAACAAATTGGTTGATTTAAATAAGGTGACATCAGCAAAGAAATAATTAACGCTAATTCTTCGTATTGTTACAATATCGCAATCACAATCCGTCAATCTTAATTATAATCGCTCGGAACTCCTTCTTCGAATAATCCCCCTTTGTTTTCGGACGTAATACACGGAACAGCAGTCCATAACGATAAATCGCCGCTCCGAAAAGATATTGCTAATGAACGTGTTCCAAAACATTTGCCGGCAATTATTTAATTTAATTAGGATCGGGTCCCGTTTTTCGTCTCGTTTTTCAATCCTTTTCGGATGGTCCCCCATCCTTACCCGATTAAAATCGCATACTTAGTCGGAAGAGAATTAGTTCTATTTTATTCTTTTTAGATTTTAATCGTATACACATACATAGCCGTCCATAATTTTTATTACACTCATATTAAAGAATTAATTCCGAGCGTTATCTTAAATTCGAATAACATTGTATGTAGATGTTGAGGATGAGGATATCCGAACTAATCGGTCCTTTTGATCTCATATTTTAATTAAATTCGAAATTAATCGTTTGCGAGTTACGTCCTCGTCAAAAATTTCAGCATGTCTTTCCTCCCCTCCCGAGTTAAATTTGTGTTTACTCGGAGAGATAAAGAGTGAGAGAGTGGTGGCTGACGTGACATCAAAACTCTCTCTTTGGCCTCTTTCATCCATCCGATCGTTAGGTAAATATAAGATAAAGATCGGTTAGGTAAATTGGCTCTGTTATTCGCCATATTTTTAATAAGATAAATCTCTAAAACCCATTGTGCTATTCTCGTTAAAGCTGATCTGTTACCATTAAAATACGTCCGAGCAGCCGAATTCGATAGTTATTTAAGGACGAGAATCGCTCGCATTTTTAAATCCGTCCATAACACATGCAAATGTAAGCTCCTGCTGCTGCTATGTTCAAAAATAATGAACATTAAAACGGTTGATGTCTTTGCGTTCGCCTGCTCGTTAGAAGAACTTTATGCGATTGGCGAGCAGCATTATGACTTTAATGACAAAGTCAACTCAATAGGGGGAAGGCTCTTCCTCCTTTGTTTTCCGTTTCTGACGTTTCGTTGGGGCTCGTTTGTTTATTTATTTATTGATCTGTTTATCCGTACGCCAATGGTCTTTGATATTGTTTCAAAATTTCGATAATAGGCGGATGCATATCTGAGATATTCAAATTAAATGCAAACATCAGCTGAATTGCATATTGTGTTAAGTTACGTCCACTACTGAATGATTAAAAAGAAATTCTGATTTGTTGATGCACTTTTGACGTTTAGATGTCAAAATGTTGCGTCTATTTGAAATATAAACATCAAATTGGTACATATTTAACATTTAGATGTCAAAATTAGATTGCATTTAATATTCAACTACAAAAAATGTCTCCATATTTCATATTTTGATGCCAAACTTATAATAAGTATACGTCCTTAACACTTAAACATGAAACTGACATTTGAATCTCAAATTGCCTAAGTTTTGACAATTAAACGTCAAAATTTTGACGTATTCGATACTTAAACGTTAAATATTATGTGAATTTGAATATAATTAAGACCAGATTCAACAATTAGACATTGAACTTTTGGACATTTAACATCTAAGTACAAATATTTGTTATTTCAAGGACAAACTTTATATAACATGAAATATGCGAGATATAGAGGTTAAATTGTGCGTGTTTGACAAAATTTAATCATTAGATAACAAAACTTTAGCGTATTTGACAAATACAATGATATTGTGTATATGTGATATATAAACATCAAATTAGTAGGTACATATTTAACATTTAGATGTCAAAATTAGATTGCATTTAATATTCAACTACAAAAAATGTCTCCATATTTCATATTTCGATGCCAAACTTGTAATAAGTATACATCCTTAACACTTAAACATGAAACTTCTACGGATCTGACATTTAAATGTCAAATTGCGTAAGTTTTAACATTTAAACGTCAAAATTTTGACGTATTAGACGCTTAAATGTCAGATCTTATGTAGTTACATTTCAATATAATTAAGACCAGATTTAACATTTAGACATTGAACTTCTGCATATTTAACAGCTAAATACAAATATTTGTTATTTCAAGGACAAGCTTTATATAACGTGAAATTTGCGCGATATAGAGGTTAAATTGTGCGCGTTTGACAAAATTTAATCATTAGATAGCAAAATTTTAGCGTATTTGATATTTCAATATCATATTTTCTATATCTGTAATATTTCAGTCCCAAGTTTGCGCATATTTGACATCTAAACGTCAAACTTGCGAATTTTTGACATTTAGATGTTAAATTATGTGCGTTTTACATCTAAATGTCAAATTTCTGCCATATTAGATATTTAAATATAATAATATTGTGTATATGTGATATATAAACATCAAATTAGTACATATTTAACATTTAGATGTCAAAATTAGATCGCATTTAATATTCAACTATAAAAAATGTCTCCATATTTCATATTTTGATGCCAAACTTATAATAAGTATACAAGTATACACTTAAACATGAAACTGATATTTAAATCTCAAATTCCCTAAGTTTTGACAATTAAACGTCAAAATTTTGACATATTAGATACTTAAATGTTAGATTTTATGTACATTTGAATATAATTAAGACCAGATTCAACATTTAGACATTGAACTTTTGAACATTTAACATCTAAGTTTAAATATTTGTTATTTCAAGGGCAAACTTTATATAACGTGGAATTTGCGCGATATAGAGATTAAATTGTGCGTGTTTAAGAAAATTTAAACATTAGATAGCAAAACTTTACCGTATTTGACATTTCAATATCAAACTTTTTACATCTGTGATATTTCAGCCTCAAGTTTGTGCATCTTTGACATCTAAACGTCAAACTTGCAATTTTTTGACGTTTAGATGTCAAATTCAATATACGATGACATTTAAATGTCAAGCTTTCGGCTTCTTAGATATTTATATATCAAACGTTATGTGTAATGGCGTCTTGTCATTTCAATGTCAAATTTTTGAGATATTAAATATTTAAATGTCAAATTCGCGCATATTTAAATAAGAAACTCTCCAGATAGATATTTAACATTTAAACGTCACAGTTTGTATACGTATTTAAGATTTAAAGAAGAAACTTGCGCATGTTTGTCGTGAAATATATGTGATGCGTGTGTTTTGACAGTTAAATGTCAAACATTTTGGCAGATTCAATATTTAAATGCCAAACTTTGAGTGTTTTATATTTAAATACGACATTTGTGCGGATCTGACATTTAAATTATTAAATTAAATTGGGTAAGTTTTGATACTTAAATGTCAAAATTTTGACATATTAGATATAACAACGTCAGATCGTATTATACATTTGTTATTTGAAGGACAAGCTTGGTATAATGTGAAACTTGTGCTAAATTGTGCGCGTTTGACAATCTTGTTTCTGACGTATTAGTCATTGGTATATGTATGGTATGCTATTATTTGATAGCAAAACTAAAGTATATTTAACATTTTAATATCATATTTTCTGCATCTGTAGTATTTCAGTCTCAAGTTTGTGCATATTTGACATCTAAACGTCAAACTTGCGATTTTTTGACGTTTAGATGTCAAGATGACATTTAGATGCCAAGTTTTCCGCTTATTAGATCAAACATTGTGTGGATTTGATATTGAATATTAAATTTATGCGACATATTGTTCATATTTGACATTTTAATGTAAAACTTCTCACTTGTTTGCAATTTAAACAACACGGATGCGCATATTTAACGTTTAGATGTCAAATTGTGTGTATCTTGCTATTTAAATGTCAAATTTTTCAGATAATAACTATTTAAGTGTCAAATATTGATCATTGATTCATTTATATTTACATACATAAATAGGAAGCTTTCTAGGTATATTTAACATTTCAATGTCAAACTTACGGTGTATACGTATTTATTTATATTGGATGTAAACAAGAAACTTGCGCGTATGTGACGTTTAGATGTCAAATATATATATATATATATATGATGCGTCCGTTTTGACAGTCAAACATCTTGGCAGATTCAATATTGAAATGCCAACTTCCTGTATATTTAACATTAAGATGTCAAATTGCCTACGTTATGACATTTAAATCCCAAAACTGTATGAATTTAACATTTAAATTTTAAATTTGTGTATATTCGACCTTTAAATATAATATCTTTTACGTATTTGACGTTTCAATTTCAAACTTTGTGTGGGGTGGTACCTAGATTATTATGTAATGGATGATGATTATTATGTCAGTTGTCAATAAATAAGTATTGAAGCTAAATTTGTAAATGATATGTGTCTTTTGTATTAATAAAGAAGCATGCACATATTACACTTTGTACATATTTGATGCTTAAACGTCAAATTTGCACATATTTGATATTTTAACGTCAAATTTGCACATATTTGATATTTAAACGTCAAATTTGCACATATATGACATTTATATGTGAAACTGTGTGTGTTTTTGTGATTTGGATGTCCAATTTTTGACATATTAGATATATAATTGTCAGAAATTGTGTGTAGTTTATATTTCAATAGTAAATTTGTTTGAATTCGATATTTAAACATGGTATTTTGAGCACACTTGACGTTTCAACAGGAAACTTTCCGCATTTTTGCAAATTTCAATATCAAACTCTGTGTATGTCCTATATTACGCGACTAAAACAATAAAGTGGAGTATATTTGATATTTAAATGACAAAATATGCGCATTTTTGACATTCCAATGTAATGTTTTTACTAAATTAGCTATTAAAATTTGACAATTAATTGTCAAACTTTTTGAACGTTTCAATTCCGTAATTTCGGTGTCAAACTTTGAACATATTTGAAGCTAAAACTTCAAATTTGTGCAGATTTGACGTTTAGATGGGCCGATTTTGACACTTAGATGTCAAATTTTTGGCATATTACATATTGAAACATTAAACATTGTGCATATTACGTATTTATATACCAGATTTAGGCATATTTGACATTTTGATGTCAAAATTCGAGCAAATTTAACGCTTAAATATTAAACTTTTCACATATTTGATGTTTCACATTTAAAACTCTGTGCATGTTAGAGATTGCATGACTTAAACGTTAAAACTCTGTATATTTGTTATATAAATATCAAGTTCTACGTACGTGACATCTAGAGGTTGAAGTTGTGTATACTGGACATGTAAACGTCAAATTTTGTGCAGATTTGACGTTTAGACGTCGTAAATGTTAAGGTTGTGTATTTGTGGCATTTAAACGTTGATTTTACGCGTTATTTGACATTGCAACAACAGGCTTTATTCCTATATATATTATATAGTCTCAACGTTAAATTTTTGTATATTTGTCATTCAAATTTGACGAGATTTCACGTTTGAATGTCTAATTTGACATTTAAACGTCAAATTTTGCTTAAATTTGATATTTAAACCATTGCGGTAAGAAATAATGATACAATTTAAAGCATCTGTATCCAGAAAAATGCATTAATAATATACAACACTTGAAGATGTATGTAGAAGCTATTCTGGTAAAACCCACTTACATGGACATACAGTGTGTCCCCGGATCGACGCATGAATAGGTAAAAAAGTCTGAACATTTTTGAGTTGAAATTTCATCTTCTGGGGTTCAGCCCTGCTTGCATAGAAACTAATTTGTGCCATACTTTTAGTTTTGAAAAATCAAGCATGCCTTGAAAATGTACGAAAAGTGCTTTTCCTGTAGGAGATATGACAAAATATTATTAAGAAAAGTTGTTCAGATTGACAAATTACGCAAGTGTGCAAAATTTCAACAAGATCAAGCATGCCTTGGTAATTTACACAAAAGTAATTTTTTCCCACTAATAAAGTGCTTTTTCTGTAGGAGATACGACAAAATGTTATTAAGAAAAATTGTTCAGATTGATAAATTATGCAAATGTGCAAAATTTCAACAAGATCAAGTATGTCTTGGAAATGTATGTGTTGCCTTATTTTCCAAAACGCATAGTGTGCTATGAATGTAAGAAGATAAAAATAAAATAACGTTTTGACACTTGTCAAAAATAGTTAATTCTAAATTGACGTAGTGTTTTCTGTGGTCTAAAATTGATCTCAAAATTCGTAAATATCACTGCGAAATATCACAAAAGTTATGCTTGCTCTACCAGAACGGATCTACTTAATTCAGTGTTATGGTATAGGAGAATTATCTATTCCAGCGGTTATTAGACTATTTAATGTGAAGTTTCCAAACACAGTATTGGTCCAATCTACAGCATCCAGACTGGTTAAAAAATTTCTGACTACCGGCAGTGTACATAATATACCAAAAAAAAAGAAAAACTTTGATGAAGATGACATAAGTACTGTGTTAGCAATGGATTCATTACGTGAACAACCGAAACTGTCACTAAGAAAGCGATCAGAACAGACTCTCATTAGCAGATCACATTTGCAACGCGTTTATAAAGCAAGAAAGGTTAAACCATATAAAGTCAGATTTCTTCACACGTTAGAAGAGGGGGATGAAGCCCGAAGGTTGGAATTTTGTCTCACTTTGGGGAGAAAATTCTGGAGGATCGGGATTTCCAAAGAAATATTATTTTCTCAGATGAATCGACTTTTACTACTAATGGTGTGCCTTCCTCACAGAATTGTCGATATTGGTCTGAACAGAATCCCGATTATGTAATAAATTCTAAGCGCCAATATTTTAAAAAGGTTAACGTCTGGTGTGCAGTTTCCTATCGTTGTGGTGTAATTGGACCATATTTTATTGAGGGAAGACTTAATCAGCATACATATTTAAATATTTTGAATTGGTTTGTGGACGAACTGCCATACGAAGCAAGATGTTTTTCATATTTTCAACACGACGGTTGTCCTGCCCACTCGACTTTGGGAGTTTGTGAATGGCTGAATCAGCATTTTCAAGAAAAATGGATAGCCAATGCTGGTCACATTTTATGGCCGCCCAGATCTCCTGATCTAACAATAATGGATTTTTTCTTTTGGGGTCGGATAAAACAAATAGTACATTCGAATAGGATTCCAAATGATGTAGAGGTATTAAAGAATCGCATTAGAGATGCAGTAAATTCAATTTCCCTTGAGGAGATAAGAGCAGCGTTCAATGCATTTCGGACCAAAATTGAGGAATGTGCGAATAAAGGCGGTGGACTTATTGAATGAATAGATATTTCAGATTATGTGAATTTTGATATTTTTGTTTCAACGAAGTGAATTGTTCGAGTTTTGTCATTTTTTATATTCATATCTAATAAACGATGAAGTAAACCGATCTTGTTGAAATTTTGCACACTTGCGTAATTTATCAATCTGAACAATTTTTCTTAATAAGATTTTGTCGTATCTCCTACAGAAAAAGCACTTTTTGTACATTTTCAAGGCATGCTTGATTTTTCAAAACTAAAAGTATGGCACAAATTAGTTTCTATGCAAGCAGGGCTGAACCCCAGAAGATGAAATTTCAACTCAAAAATTTTCAGACTTTTTTACCTATTCATGCGTCGATCCGGGGACACACTGTATATCTACCTACCGCATTTTATAGCCTTCACCATAATAGCAACGAAATAGACTTTTAATTCTAACAAATACACCTTTCTACCACCCTGGAAGTTTGTCAAAATGTACACGATTGTGCACAAAGTACAAAAGCGCACAAAAGAATCATAGAGCTTCTTCACCCATTTAGACACGGCACTCGAAATTTCGCATTCACTAAACGAACATAAGGGACAATTGCCTTCAAGTATGATATATCTGTTCCGTTCTTCACTTGAATTTTTTTTAACGTTTACCTTCAAAAACATTCAATAGGAGTTAATTGTAGTATCCCACACAATCATCTCCTCAGTACAATCTTTTTTTTTTTTAGATATATTTGCCGCATTACACACGACGCAGGGTGTAACAAATTTACCAAATTCTAATTTTATTAGTTCGCATTATGCTGTCGAAGAACTAGACAACACCTGGAGTTCGGTGGTATTCAAGGAAATGTTTTAGAGGCGAGTATTTGGGTAAGGACACCTTGGCACACGTCCATAAAACGACAATAAAACTTTTACTGTCCATGCGGACTCCGTCCGGGAGGTAATTCGACTTCAAAGATCAGAATTTCCGATTCACGGTAAACACGAATTTTTATTCCAGTGGTGGGATTAAAACGAAGATGTAAGCATAGAATTTTATAATTAATCGAATGGATGGAAGTAGTAGCCGGAATTCGTTATTATAGGTAAGTTTTACGAGTGTTTTCTGGAAAGGTAAGAATATGTTGTGTCAATTAAAATACGTAATCTTAAAATTTTTTTACTGGGAAGACAAGTCCTGCTATGTTGTATCGATATTTAAATAAAACTGTGTTTATCGTGATGGTTAGATCTATGAACGAGTCTAATTTACTTACTTATTTCTGTGTTATTTTAATTGTAAATATTTCATTTTATTATACGTATAAAATTATTTGATATATGCGACGATTATAGATTAGTTATATCCTGTTCGATCTAAAAAAAAACATTCCTTCATATTCTAACTAATGTTATTTATAATAAAATTCGATAGGCTATACTCTGTTTTTTAACAAGTGAAGGGAGTGAATTTTATATAGCCCGCCAAAATATAGGCTTACGATTGGTGTGTTGCATGTCAGGTTTACACTGCCAAAAATTTGATATTTTAGCGACGCCATATTGTAGACACAGCTGATTCAGTAAATACAAGAACTGCCCCACGCATGCGCACTACTCGAATTCTGTTTTGGTTAAATAGAATCGGTTCGAAATTTTTAGTTCAGTGTTTTCGTTTTTCTCGAAAGGTTCTATTACTGTAATAATACTGCAACCGAATCACTTAAAACCAGTACGATAGATTTTGTGCGTATTGATTGCGAACTGAATTGAAGTTAGGCGAGCCTGTTTACTGGTGTTTATTGAACATAATTTGACATTACCGCTATCACATACTTATAGGTTATACACAATGATAAATTATAAAAGAAATATGAAAAATTATAACGTAAGTATAAGCCCATTACTATATTAAATATTTAATTGATTGTATTTGTACTTGCAAAAAGTAATTGTACTACAATCAAATATTTTTTAAATAAACAATGTGGAATTTATAGAGATGGAAGTAGTAAAGTTGTTTTATTGATATTGTAGGTAATTTGGCCGAGCTCATCAAGTTCTTCGTCTGAATAACATGAAGAAGAAGTTAAGGTAAATATGGTGCTACCTGAACTTGTATACCATAGGCAAAAGAATGAAAATTATGCGGAAAACATTGTGGCAAATCATTCAGAGGAGGAATTCTGTGAACATTTTAAATTGCCACGGAATACAGTCTTGTCTTTGGCCACAGAATTTGGAGGAAAGTGATTATTTTCCAAGAAAGGAGACAGGGAATGAAAGAATAGCAGTTGGAAATGTCTGTTAGTGTTTTGTTGGTATGCGACGCATGAGGCTGTAGGCTTTCGAGATGTCAGTGATCGTTTCGACATAGCAATTAGCACTCTCCATATTATTATTGACAGAGTAACATTGTTACATGTTACATTGTTGTTAAAAAATGTTCTAAAGATCTATCAGAAAAATACTGGAAAATGTTCAATAAGATTCCCAGAAAATGTCTTTAAACGCTTAAACTGTTTGCTAACACGATCAGGAAGAAGTATAAAATATGGCTAAAAAATAATCAAAACAATCTTGCAAGAATAATATACAGTGACCGGCATAAATATTGCAACATATGGGAAATTTTTTTATTATGAAAACTTCACAAAAATTTTTTTCGGGGATAGGTTGTGCATGTCTAAAAACCCTAAAATTTATTTTGACATACATCACGTGACCACTAGTATGGCGGTAAATTTGAAAAATATGCCACGAATCTGCAAAAAGTGAGGTTAGATGACATCATATCCAAAAAAGTTATTTGAAAAAGTTGCTTAGAATTCAAATTTGTGGTCATATGCAAAGTTTTGTAAACATATTAAAAAAATATAAAAATCACAATTTTTTCAAATATGTTTTTTATTGAATTACATATTTCCATTTTTTTTCATTTTTAACTGCTCAACTGTAGTAATATTTCCACATTTGGCTGATATTCAAACAATTTGCTCAATTTTTGCTTAATTAATACAGCGAAAACTCAAATATTCACTGGATCTCTTGGTGCCGAAGTACACAGAAAAAAAAGGATTCTATATTTAAGTAAACCTACTTTCTTGACAAACTTTACTTAATTTAGGAAAATAATTAATTAAATCGAGAATTATTACCTTAATGAAGAAAACTACTTCATTTAATTGAAGAATTTACTTTTCTTGAAAAATCACTTCGACCAAGTAAATATCACTCTCCCTAAGAAAATGTTTTTTCTCTATCGAACCATATACATTCTTTAGTCAATTAGTTACATCTTTTTTCGTTCAAATAAGAAATACTTCATTGGAGACAATAAGTTTACTTATGAACACCTGCGCGATCACACCACGGGGTTATAAATATGTTCATGCGTCTCAGTTTATGTTCTAACGAAAGCAGAAATTGACAGATTACCTATCCAGTGCTAGTTGTTTTAAGTGATTTGGTAAGTAAGTAAATAGTTGTTGGGGTTTGTATTGTTATTATTTATTAATCCGAAGAAAATGACTCAGAAAGAAAAGATATATATGTATTAGGATGAAGTATCAGGATCATTTTCAGTGGATAAAGTTTCTTTCGAGCATTGACATGGTGATTCAAAAAGGTACTGTACCTATAAAGTTACTTTCAAGAACATTAATAGTAACATAATTACTAATGTAGAATATCTGTTACGAACGGGGACATACATATATTCTGTCGTCCAAAAATTAAAAGTTTATTAATAAGTTATATATGTAAATCTGTTACTTTGTTACTATTTGAAGTACCTATTTAAAATAAATTGTTTACATTCACGAGATGTGTGTAATAATTGTAGTGATCTATTTCTTTTAGTTCTAATAATTCCATCTATCTACAGTAGTAATACATTTTGTTTTTATGGTGTGGCTGAACAACTTATCGCCTTATTTACAGAAAAATGATTGATAGAAACATATTCGCGTCGGATTTTTCTCTGACGAACCACTGCGAATTATGGAACATTATATTATTATCCCACTGTTCGTAATGTACATACGTTTATACTGACAAATCAAATATATTAACAGACGTACTAGTAATTTAAGTAACAATATTCTAAAGCAGCGAAACTACATATATATAGATTCAAAGCAATAGTAACACCTTGATTGTATTGGAAATCTATTGCTAAATGATACCTTATGCACCACAAATGAAATGCGTGGTATACAGGGATATAGCTTCCTGAGATAATAGAGAGAGTAATGTAAGAAATTTTCAGCAATAAGATGGGTGGTGGCAATGCACTTAATGACTTAAAGCTTGCCTCACTTTACTCTCACTACTATATGTCAATTACGTCACATTATAGGAGAAAACTATATTATCCTCCACCGCTAAGGTAAGTAAATTATAATTGATTTCAAAACAAATAATAATTAAATTTAAGAAAATATAATTTTGGCTATAGGTATTACAGTTAAATTGATTCAAATGTGCTACTTCTTGCTTTTACACAGCGGAACATTTCACCCAATAACATTAACATATTAATTCCAAGAAAACTGATTGCTTTGTAGTAGCATAACATTTACTTGGATAAAGAAAGTTGGTTGGCTTGAACGAAAGAAACAAATTTGTTGTTACAATTATATATTATCTTCGTTGGCGTATAGATTTCAAGAAAATGATTTTCTTGTATGGAGTAAATACCTTCTTGCGTATATACAAACGTGCCATTCACTTCGTTGAAGTGATTCTTACTTACTTTCAGACATCTTTTTTCTGTGTGTAGAACTCTAGATCACTATCACCCACAGGACACCAAACACTTGGATAAATGCCAACGCGTTTCGTTTTATTATCGCCTTGATAATGACAGCATTGCTGTCGAAACGCGTTGGCATTTATCCAAGTGTTTGGTGTCCTGTGGGTGATAGTGATCTAGAGTTCAGCGAAAACTGAAAAGTACGTTTTCACTAGGACAGTTGTTGTTGCAACGTACTGTATCTAGTAGTAATAAATAAAATTTTACAAACAGTTTCATTCCAACCTACTTAGCAAACATTACTTTTATTGCAAAATATAATAGTTTCTTTTGCTTTCTGCGTTAAAGTTGAAACCATTAGTCCAAAACTGATAAACTACTTGCACGCACCGAAGGTATTAAAGTAGGTTTTGAAATTAAAGAACTACGAATAATAAACAATAGGTAAAATGAAAATAGTTTAATGTGTATGAAACTCAATAAAAGTAAATAACTAATAATTAGGTCCCTACTTAATTTTAGCGAAATATAAAATACTAAATAGATAATTGTTACATTTAAATAGACAATAACTAATAAAAAATGGGCATGTAAGTCGGAATGGAAACAGATACTTATTATTTATAGAAATATGTTTTTTTTTTCAATAAACAAATACTTAAAATTCAGTGTGTCCTCCATTTCGTTCCATACACAATATGGTTCTTCTGTGGATTTCTTTGTAAACATTATTAAGCATATTAGGATTTATTTCAAAAGCACAGTTTCTTATTACAGTTTCTAAATGTTCTATATTTCTAAATGGCCGGTGCTTGTAAACAGAATTTTTTAGGTAGCCCCACAAAAAAAAATCCAATGGTGTAAGATCCGGAGACCTTGCCGGCCATGGATTTTGAGAGAACCGCCCTATCCATCTGTTTTGAAATTGATTCTGTAACCACCTTCTTACATTAATTGTGGAATGCACACTAGCTCCGTCCTGCTGAAAATACAAACTCCTTGTTTCTGTCAAGGACATATTATCTAAAACATCTGTCAGTGTAGTTTGTAAAAATAATAAGTAACGTTCAGAATTTAAACTATTTCTAAAGAAAAAAGGTCCGACTAATCTAGAATTAAAAATACCGCACCACACATTCACTTTAAAAGAATATTGGTCGGTAGCCCACCATCTACAATTTTGAGAACTGACAATTCCCTTCGAAGAAAATGTTGCTTCGTCCGAAAAAAGAATGTTTTTTGAAAAATTAAAATTTTCTTCGATCGATCCTTGCAACCAGGCACAAAAATCAAATCGGGCATCATAATCGCGATCTTTTAGCACTTGAATAAATTTCGGCCTATATGGATGAAATTTATTTCTTTTTAAAATTCTTCGTACAGATCTTTCCTCAATATTTGTAGTTGTTGCAATTGCGCTTACTGCTGTTTGGGGAGTTTCTGCCACTGCTAAAAGCACATTTAAAGTACCATCATCGCCAGTCACTGGTTTGTTATGAGGGGTTTTATTCCTGTTTTCTGCCGAACCTGTTTCTTTAAACTTTTTCATTAACCTGGATACAGTAGAATAATGAATTGATTTATTGGGATGACGTTCGTTAAAAATTTCGGCAGTTTCCCTGGTGGTCTTATAATTATCACCGCAAATTAAGATAATTTCGATTTTTTCTTGTAGCGAAAGCCATTTTAAGAAGAAAAAAAAACACGGAAACAAACGTAAAAAATAACTTAAATAAAATGTACAAATATTAAAAGATAAACTAACAAAGATACTAGTGTTAGCTGAATGACTTAAACGTCAAAAATGTTATACTGTTAATATTTTGTTTACTGTATCACGGCACACTACATTATTTTGTTCTTTCCAATTTCAAAGCCCAACAAATATGTATCTATTTTTAGAGTTTCATTTAGTTCATTAGTTGTTCAATACCATTAGTTATTGTTTAAACGTTTTTGCTTATTAAGTATCCTCCTCATTAGCTAAAAGTATTAATTATTTAGTTTATTAAATCTCCTAACTTCGAAATCTACTTAAAAACCTTCGGTGTGTGCAATAATACTGTGAAGCTGAATGTTATCAGTTTTAGACTAAGAATTTCCATTTGAACGCAGAAAGCAAAAGAAAATATTAAACTATTTTCATTTTTCCTATTGTTTATTATTCGCGGTTCTTTAATTTAAAAACCTACTTTAATACCTTCGGTGTAGTGTTATCAGTTTTGGCCTAATGGTTTCAACTTTAACGCAGAAAGCAAAAGAAAATATTATATTTTTCAATAAAAATAATGTTTGCTAAGTAGGTTAGAATGATACTGTTTGTAAAATTATATTTATTACTACTAGATACAGTACCTTGCAACAACAACTGTCATAGTGAAAACGTACTTTTCAGTTTTCGCTGTATTATTTAGCAAAAATTGACCAAATTGTTTGAATATCAACCAAATTTAGAAATTTACTACAGTTGAGCAGATAAAAATGAAGAA
>ML219208.1:0-21531 GCA_004785975.1 Popillia japonica
AATCGATAAAATATAGACCAATAAGCTTATTGACAATTATTCCAGATCAAACATTTACGTTCCAAAGATGTTCATTTTCAACTTGGCGTAGCCAATGGTGATTTTCGATACTCCAGTTATGCCTGTTGTGCCGATTTACCGTATTGTGATTTGTCCCCGAAATAAAATCAGTGGCGTACTACATAAGCATTGCTGGTGCAATTGAAATGCATTTAATCGCAGCGAGAGATATCCTGATCTCACTGTCCTGCATCTACAAATGATTGAAGTCATCAAGTTTGAACGTAATATCGTCTTCAAAGGAGATTTAGTAGTTTATCTTAACATCCTATAAGAATTAGGAAAGTTAACTAAACTGGAAGATCTAAGAACTCCAACATTCAACAAATTGTTTCAAACCTAAGGCTGCCAAAAACAAGGCGCACTTAAATATAGAGCTATACGGATATATGTTATATAAACAAATCTGCAGAAGTTTTCTTCAGTTAAACAGACGTGGAGTATCTGCCCACCTTCAAAGCTCTGGCTCAAAGAAGCCCGGTTACACTAATGTGGATAGCATGATAAAAGGGAAAATAATGCAATTGATAACTTCCTTACTAGTAAAGGCGAAAGATTGAATAAAGAGTTTTGTACCGAATCAATACTCCAAACCAAAGATGATCAGAAAGAGGAGACCCTTCCAGCTATTAGAAGGGAGACTCCTGCTGAACCTTGACAAGGGAGATCTCAGCGACATAGTCATGAATTACCAGGAATATTTGGGTAATACGGGTGAAGTATCTCTGTATGTTGCAAGTGTTTGATGGGAATGCGGTGCTTTACGTTTTGCTACAATTATGGTAAATCTATGGCAGGTCTATGCTTCAAAAAGCTGCGAAATTTATTGGCCGACGGGCGTAACTTAAGTGAACTACAGTGATCAATGTTCGCCCGTTTGGAGAATTCAATTCTTTTCGGGCACCTTCATGTTTTCTGCAAACCGCCGTTGCATAGGCACTAATGTGGCACAAACACAATTTCTGAAATTGTGTAGATTTGCATAAATATAGAAATAAATAAAACGATACTAACTGAAGAGTCATTAATAATGCATAGAACTAGTAATGAAACATCAATTGTCAAACTGTACGTACATTAAGTTTATGGAAATCCTACTGCTACAAGACAATTTCAAGAATTTTTCAAGAATGATTTATTTGCATCAACAGATTATAATTCAACAGTTTTGTAAGTCAGACCATACTCTCTCAGCCAAGGTTATTTCTGTTAATTTGTTAGAGAGATTGGAGAAAATGACTTCCATAAACTAAACTGCAGTACGATGGCTTATAAATCTGACGTCGTATAGCTGACTTTCCAAATACACTAAATATATAAATTACCTTAATTTATAACTACAAGAACGAAACCAGGTTCCGACTTGTCTGTACACTAGTATTAAATGTTTTCGATAAAATATTGTTTTCCCAATCCCAGTCTTAATTAAGAAAAGATATCTTATTACCAAAGAATCAGTCAGCAATCAGAGACTACATACATCGAAATGGTTGATTTGCAAGTAATGATATTTTAAATATTTTCCATATATTTTTTCCATTTTTAGGTCAATTTAAACACTATTCGATTGAAAATCAATTTAGTAAATTGATTTTTAATCGACTAGTGTTCGAATTGGCCTAAAAGTGGAAAAAATAGCTGGAAAATAGATAACTAGTTAAAGATCAGAAAAATACTCATATGTATTTTTCTGATCTTTAAAGAAATACATATATTTTTCATCAGAGGAAATGCTTTATGCACTCCAAGTACTTATTGTTAGTTTCTATTGCGACCTGGGGGTGTATGTTTCGTCATTTTGTCAAACGGCTCTCCCATGTCCATGAATTGACCATCATCGTTGGTATCATGGTTTATGATGATACTTCACAGCTTAGCGCTAATATTTACTGGAATCTTATAGCAACCACAGAATTTGAACAATTGCATTGTTGTATAAAAAGGAATGAAGCCAACTGTCTTTGTTTTGTTTATGTCCATATATGTATGTACCTAGTTGATATATAATTAGATTGACATAGAATTAAGCTATTATGGGCCCAACATTATTTTTTATCTAAACATTAAGTTATTGTTCTGTTGAGTGCCTCATGGCTCCATGCCATGTGAGTGCTTAATAAATTAAAGATAGGTGAATTAATTGAGATTATAGTAACCACAAAATGTCCAGAGCAAGTATTCTAAGTGAGGTAATAAAGAAAATGCGTCAAATTAAACTAGTGAAAACATAAATAAACTTTGATGATAATATTCAACTAGGTGCTACTACTCTCTCATACTTTTTAACTGTATATCAGAATACAATGAATGAGCAAGCATCACTTAAATATAAGATATTAGATATACTTTACAACAAATTCTGTTACCATAAATGACTGTCACAGAACCTTCTATTCTGTAACGGACAAGAAATAATGAGCATATTATTTCCAGTTCACAGCGTGTTGCAATATGAAATTCTAACTTCAATGTTATCATCACAATGTAGTACACGCTATTTTACGTCTCCAGATTTCTAGAACTAGTGCATCAATATATATTATGACAGGTCATTTCCAGAATGCCAGCGGGTTAAAATCTAAGGAGGAATACAACGACTGACGTGAAAATCGCTTTGCTTCTGCTGATTTTATCGGACACGACCGCTAAAATTAAAAGATACATAAACTAATCAATAACTGGCGCATTGGCCTTATCGCATACTAACCGTGCATGGGGTGTATTAGTTCATATAGCCGCTCCGATATGAAGTCTGAACGACGCTTAGACGGTCTCGTGGTCGGCCGTATCGAACGACCAAACGAGGATACTGTTCATATATGTATGTATACTTCGTTTATCTATAATCATCATAAATGAAAATAACTTCATAGATATGCCAGTTTCCTGCATATCTTCACTAATATTTAAATCAATTGTGTGCTGTATCTGCAAAATATGCTTTCAAACATTAATGCATCTAAGTACACACACGGTATTACTGAAAACGACGTCAATGCGATTGCAGAATTGTTTTAATATAATTTACAAACCAATTGCTATGGAGCTCAGCAGGAATAGCAGCTTTAACTGAAGTAGCTTTATTTGGCTACGGAGCATCAGAAAAGTATTTATCCTTGTAAACACCTATATGTTTACATACTCAAAATATCAGTTACACAAACATTTACAATAAATTTGAGTCATGAACTGTAGATTCTTCTTATTCAAACTACAWTTGAATAAGAAGCAGTAGTCGCTAAGCTCGCTCCACATAAACTGGCCGAGTRGGAAATAGGACGAATGGACCCATGGCCGCTAGACATACCAACTGATCCCTGGTATTAAGAACAGGTTGGAGGCCAATTACTTTACCACACAGACTATCAGGTCATGGGTGCTTCAGCCGATATCTGTATGAGCGAGGTAAGGTGGACTACGATGGAAGCCCCTACTGCGGAATGGCGTATGACGCCCATCACACACTATTCGTATGTCATACATGGGCAGGTAATATATGAGAACATGAAGAAAAGACGGGAAGGATACTTGATATCGGAAATTTACGAAACGAGCTTGTAAAAATAGTAAGAACAAAGGAAGGGGAGGACAGAAGAAGACTGTAGCCTAAGACACATCCTGCACTGAAGAAATGTGGCAACGGTTTCCAGTGTAGCTTGCAACAGCACAAAGAGGGTTTTTTGGCTGTTGGTTTTGAGGGAACCTGATAGAAACGTCCTAGAAGAAAAAGTGATTATTGAAAAGAACTGTACATTCGGTACTCGAGCTCATGAAAGAAAGTGTCCGATTGGAAAATGTGGAAGTGCTTCTTGGAATTGATATAGGTTTTGGACTATTTCACTCTAAATGCCAATTTAGCTATAGATGAAACGATATAGGCATATTGTAAGAAATTACCTTCAAGACGAGCTGCTGCTATATACCTCGTGCTTTCTGCCAGGCATTTCAAATTACACCTGCTCTGCCTCAGCTTCACAATACATCAAGAGACTTTTAGAAAGAAGCAGGAGTGACCTTTGTAAAAACCAGAATGGGTGGTATATGTTGTTCCTAATGGAAAACTGTTCTACTCATTTTGTCCCAATTTGTAAGCAATATTCAATCCTACCTTGTAGCACATGGAGCAAGCAGGTCATCTTCAGGGTTTCTACGTAGGTGAATAGTATAGGTCAAGGTATAAACTAGCTTGCAATGTTTTCAATAGTCAAAACTATTTATGTTTTCCCACTATTACTTCCTCGTTAGTTTTTGCCCCACGTGTTTCTATTCATTAAAAAAGCAAAAATCTTTTAGAGTAGTCTTACCATCGCTTATAACGATAACAAGAACACTCGCTAACAACGCGAACCCACTGACTATTGAAGATGAAAGTCTTCACCCTTGGAATTGGAATCCAAATCTAGAAATAAACTACTAACAAAAGTCTATCACTGCTACTTTGACTACCTTAAGTGATATAGTAACTAATGTCATATTTGTACACTGGCCGAGCAGAAAAAAAAACAAAATTTTCGGAAACAAACAGAGAAATCTCATGTTGTCCTTTATACAGTGCTTTTTAAATACTTCTAAACTGTGCTCATATAATAGTTAAAGCGATATGTCCTCAGTATATAGCCGAACGAACTATAGACATTTTGCACTAAGCGATACCAGTATAGCTGGTTCCAGCTATATCGCTACTAGGATGGGAAAACGGTGCCTTGATACAATCGGGCCGACGGATTTACTCCCGCAAAACCGGAAAGACCGGAACACTGATATCTTTAAGAGCTTGCACACGAACCGGCTACATTTACGGAGTTAGTGTACAGAATGAGGCGGTGGCTTTGCACTCCACCGGAAGCCTACTAAATGCTGACTAAATGTTACGCGACTTATCAAAAAGATTACTATATCCATGTTAGCGATTTTTTTACGGAAAAAGATAGAAACGCAAGTAGGACTGAACTTGGAAAATGTACGTTAATGGCCTATTGTGTAATTTGATATTGTTTTAACGCAAGATATTTACAGGAGCGATAAACGTTTTTCCAGGCCATGAATATACAATTTTGATGAAATTATCTAGTTAATGAAAACATCAACTTTAATTGTTCTGGTATAGGTAATAGTCATAGAGATTTGGTCACTACTATTATACTCTGCTCTACTATTCCTTTGGGTAGTAATGCATACCCAAAATAAACAATATGCAAAATTCTACTATCTATGAGACGCTTCTTTATATTTTTTTATATGGAGGGGCCTACGGAAGATAGAGATATAATTCATACGCAGATACACACTATAAATACAAAATAATTTTAGAGTCGCAACAGTATACAGGATATTCCATTTAAACAAAATACCACAACGGCAGTTACATTAGAAATCTGTCGTAATGATGATTTGACTCAAGCTTACTTTCGTTTAAAATTTCGATTGGAAATTCACTAGACTAAACGCGTGTAGGCATATTTCAGCTACAAGCAATCAATAGTTAAGTAAAAAGCATTTGGAAATACTCCCAGCAAACTCTTCCCATTTATCAAGCCGTCAAGCATCAAATTTCTATAAAACTTCAATTCATACAGGTACTAGAACATAAATAGACAACATGAAATAAAACGCTGCTAAAGTTCTTTACTGTACGACAGCGTAAATCTGTACCTGTTTTTAGTGGTAGTACGATCGGAAAAGGTCAAGATGGATAGGATCGTTGTATTTCGATTTTCGTAGTTGGACACGGCCTTGCAGGATAACAGGGTAAGTTATATGTAGAACCAGCAAATCTCTTACTACACAAAACTAATACGGCATTAAGTATGCAGATTTGACAACTCCAAATTAGTGACGTTAGAAGTCTACAAATAAAATCGTGTCATACCGTTCTCAGCTATCCATCAGACGTAAATAATTTGTGTCTTGTTATCGCAAGCATACACACATTTTTCTATGGCCATAACCTTAGTATATGAAAATGCATTTACCTCAAAGCGCTTGATGGTACTTTAAGGATTCAAATACACAGCTGACTCTTTAAGCGTCGACTTGTGTTTGTGCAGTTACTCGTCAAGTTAAAATTGGGTTTTCTTTAAGCCGTAAAAATCATTTTAATTATGAATCAATTTCAATCGTACAGTAATAAGCCATACACCGATTCGTTGTAATATGTGTTACATACGAGGGCGTATTTTTATGTTATCTACCTAGCCATGAAACAAAAGAGTGACAATGTCAAACAAATTATAGAAAAATTGCTGTTACTATTAGAAGTACGTACATGTGCTAGGTTGTGTTCAGTTTATGCTGTTTATAGAGATTTGAGACTGTCTATTTCTCGATAAAATGAGTGAAACAGAGCAGCGTAATAAAGTTCCGCAATCGTCCAAAAACAATTCATGAAAGAATGGTTGATGCATATGGAGAAGATACACCATCTTATTTCCAAGTAAAATATTGGTCTAAACTCTTTCCATGGGACCGAGATTCGATAAATGATGACCAAAGTCCGAACGACGAAGAGTCGAAAATTTGGTACTGAAAGGTCAGCGTGTAAAGATCACGATTATAATAAATTTAACTATCATAATTTGACAGCTGTCAAACTGAAAATTTGTGTTTTGTTTAGAACTGACAACTATATAGCTAATAAAATACAATTTTATTCTTATAGATTTCATAGCTGCACCTAAATAGATGCGATAGTAAAGGTAGAAATGATGTAAAAATTCCCTAAAATCACTAAATACATTGAAATAACTTACGCAACASCCATAAAGTATTTTGACAGTTTTGTCAAATCTGACAATAGTGGTGATCGTTTTTTTTATGATAGTGATAATTCTGTATTTGTCATTTTATTTATTATGATTATAATAAATATAACTGTCATAATTTGACAGCTGTCCAACCGAAAATCTGTTTTTTAGAGCTGACACCTATATAGCTAATAAAATACAATTTTATTCTTATAGATTTCATAGGTGCACCATAATAAATGCGATAGTAAAGGTAGAAATGATATAAAAGTACCCCAAAATCACTAAATCCATTGAAATAAGCAAATTTACGCATCACCCATAAAGTATTTTGACAGTTTTGTCAAATCTCACAATTGTGATCGTCCTTTTTATGATAGCTATAATTCTGTAAGTGTCATTGCCAATGAAGTCTGTATATCCGAAACAAGTGTCCTCAAAATTTTGCATAACGATTTGGGCATGAAGAAGGTGTCTGCACGAGGATCTGTCAGATTGCTTATACCCGCACAAAAACTGTACAGAAAAAAGTTTCTCAAGAAAATTTGGTCGAGTTGAAGAGGGACAAAACATTTTTTATCTCGAATTATCATCGGAGATGAGACTTAGGTATCTTACAACCATGCAGATCGTAAGGGCTCTCCACCATCAAAAAAGGCCAAGGCACAATTTTTTTAGAAAAACACTGATGGCAACTGTTTTTTGGGATGCTGAAAGAGTCTTGCTTATTGAATATATGCCGAGAGGGTCTATCATAAAGGGAGAAGCCTACGGAAACACAATTAAAAATTTAAAAACTGCTGGAAACTGGTGGAAAAAGTGTCCGCATTCTCATCCACAAGAAAACTTTTTGCTGCACAAGGCAAACAAAGTTCACCAGATAATCAATGACTGTGGGTTTATAGAGTTAAGGCATCCACCTTATAGCCCCGACCTAGCTCAGTCAGCCTTCTTGTTAATCAAAAATTTAAAAAAGCATCATCTCAGGGTAAAGCGTTTTGCTTCTAATGAAGAACTCAAAGAAGCTGTTGAAGAATATTGTGGAGGGTTAACGAAGCAATTTTTTTCTGAGGAGATGGGGCAACTGGAAAAAAGATGGAAGTCTACTAGTGTTGAAGGGAGTTTTGTAGAAAAATATTTTTTTTTGTTCTCTTATGTGCTTTTTTTCATGGCTAGGAAGATAACATAAAAATGCGCCCTCGTATTATACCTTCCACAAAATTAATAAAAATTCTATTATTCGTACCTTTATAGTCAGTTTAATTAAACAATTTTTGTACCAACAGTGAATGTTACAGGTCTTTTCTACAGTTAATGCGGCGACAGTCTCCTTATTAGAAGAGGCAAAGTGTTGGTGAGTAATAATAAGTCTTTGCAATTGGTATAAGTATTCGTAAGTTGTGTCTGAAGAAATATTTCTTCGTCGCTTAATATCTTCCCACATATTTGACATTGTCCTACTCTTTATTTTCAACATCGACCTGATATTTTGCCACAGTAATTTTTATAATATTTTAAACCGAATTTAAATTCTTTTTGTTGGTGTTATGTATTTACGCACGTATTCCGATACATAATAAATATAATGTTTTAATGTTTTGGTATGCAGTGTATTCGTTTAGTGTTGTTTGCACGTTTGGTTTTTATTATATGGTATTTTTTGTGTACCCATGTGTATCGCTAGAATACGAAATATGTAAAATGTGAATAAAGCAGTTGCCTCGTGACCGTGAAACATTATTATCCTCCACAATAATTTAATACCTTCAACAAAAGATATAACAATTGGCGACGAGTACAAATGGCAGACACTAATTTACTTGGAAATCTACAAACGTTTGATCACAAAAATTCAGATTTTACCGTATTTAATGAAAGATTAAATCAGTTTTTTGTGGCAAATAGTATTACGGAAGAAACTAAAAGGAAAGCCATTTTGTTAAATTCGTTAAGTGAAGAATGTTACATTCTGGTGCGAAATTTGTGCGTTCCTGATCTTCCGGAAAATAAAACGTTTAGTGCGTTAGTTAAAATACTAGAAGAACATTTTTGTCCCGTGAAATCGTATTTCGCAGAAAGACTGGCGTTTTTCTCAGCAAGAAGAAAAAGTAACGAAGCAGTATGCGATTGGGCTGCTCGGTTGAAAAGCTTGGCTTCCACATGTGATTTCAAAACGGAATTAAATATTGTTTTAAGGGATATTTTTGTAATCGGCATGAATGATAATATCATAATGGACCGATTATTCGAGGAAGATGCATCGGATTCATCGGTAACCTTGGCTAAATTGTTGAAAATTGCTCAAGCGAAGGAGTCGGCTTTACAAGAACACAAGTCTCGAACACCTCCGAATTCAACCGAAGTATACCATGGACGTTCAGCACCAACAACACGGAAATTGCCCGCTCCGACCAAGGATCGTCCGGCGATGCCAGGAACGTCGCGACAGATGGAATCATCGGATGCAAGTACATATCGAAACAAAAAAATCTCAAAGATGTGTCCTGTTTGTGGGCGTAACAACCATGATTATCAAGAATGTAAATATCGAAGGTATACTTGTAATAAATGCGGTATTAAGGGTCATTTAGCTCAAATGTGCAAAAGAAAAAATGTTATAAATTTTATGGTTCAAGATAATTTTGATTCTATATTTCATTTAAAAGATTATGAGTTAGATAATAAGGGTAATGTAAATCCTACATTTGTTGAGTTATTGGTTGAAGGTATTTCTATTAAATTTGAAGCAGATTCAGGTTTTGCGCATAGTGCTATTTCAGATAAATTATATTTTCAACATTTCAAAAATATTGAATTATGTGAAAATGATTTATCGTTGAGAGATTATGTTGGTGTAAGTTTTGATCCAATGGGTTACGTTAATTTAAATATAACATTTGAAAATAAAGATTATAAAATGAAAACTTATGTTATAAAAAACGGAGGCCCTCCTCTGATCGGGAGAAATAGTTTATTTATGTTACATTTAGGGGTGTGTAAACTTAATAATTTAAAGGAAATTAACAAAAAAAATATTGACCAATTATGTTATCGGTACAAAGAACTTTTTGAAAACAAAATTGGAACTTTTAATAAATACAAAGTCACATTAAAAGTAAAATCTAATGCTATTCCAAAATTTTGCAAAGCACGGCCCGTTCCTTTTGCTTTAAAACCGAAAATTGAAGCTGAAATTAATAGATTAGTAGCAGAGAAGGTTTTGATTCCTGTTGAAATGGCCGAATGGGCTACACCCATTGTGCCAGTGTTAAAACCGAATGGAACTGTGCGTATTTGTGGTGATTTCAAAATTACCTTGAATCCACAGTTACTGGAGGAAAAGTATCCACTGCCACGGATTGAATATTTGTTTAGTAAACTACAGGGCGGTGATAAATTTTCTAAAATAGATTTATCAAACGCGTATCAACAAGTTTGTTTAACTGAAGAATCTCAAAAATTGGCAACTATATCAACACATAAAGGTTTATTTTCTTATACTAGATTGCCGTACGGGATTACTAGTGCACCCGCGATATTAAATGAATTACATGTTACTCATACAGGTATGGTCAAAATGAAATCGTTTGCTAGGTCATACGTTTGGTGGCCATTACTTGATGAGCAAATTGAAAGAATATCTAGAAATTGTCAAATATGCAATAGTACTTCTACATTACCACCAAAATCCAATTTAATTACTTGGAGTTGGCCGACAGAACCTTGGACAAGGCTTCATATCGATTTCTTTGGTCCTTGTTTACATAAAAATTTTATTGTAATTGAAGATGCTACATCTAAATGGATTGAATGCTTTGAAGTATCAAGTGTTTCATCTGAAGCCGCAATTAAGGTACTTAGAGAGCTTTTTGCAAGGTTCGGCTTACCCAATGAAATTTGTTCAGATAATGCTAAAGCTTTTACATCACATGAATTTCAAAAGTTTTTAAATAATAGTGGTATAAAACACTTAACAGGAGCTCCCTATCATGCTGCCACTAATGGTTTAGCAGAGAGCGCTGTTAAAATTATGAAGAATGCGATTTTGAAAGGCCGTAAAGATAATATCACTGATATAAGTTTGTTAATAGCACGCTTTCTTTTTCAATATCGAAATACTCCTCATACAACAACGGGAGAAATTCCTGCTAAATTGTTAATAGGTAGAAAATTAAGATCAAAATTTGATTTATTGTTGCCTTCAACAAAAGAGACGGTAAGGCAAAAACAATTTAAACAAACACAGTTTTACCACGGAAAAGAAACAAGATCTTTAATGAAAATGATAGTGTGTGGGTTAGAGATTTTAGAAATAAGGAAGTACCTTGGTGTAAAGGTAGTATTGATAGAGTCTTAGGTAAACGTACATATATTGTAAGTGTAGATGGTGGAATGGAATGGAAACGTCATGTAAATCAATTGAAAATTGATAGATCAAGCCAAAGTTCTAAATCGATTTCAGTCATTCCACGATCAACATTAGTTAATTCTAGTAGTGAAAATTGTGTTTCCGATAGAGAGTTAAGACGAAGAAGTCAACTTAGACCTCCAGAAAGACTTCATTTTTAATTAATTGTTATCGTTTTTTTTTTTAAGGGAAGAGGTATTGTTATGTATTTACGCACGTATTCCGATACATAATAAATATAATGTTTTAATGTTTTGGTATGCAGTGTATTCGTTTAGTGTTGTTTGCACGTTTGGTTTTTATTATATGGTATTTTTTGTACCCATGTGTATCGCTAGAATACGAAATATGTAAAATGTGAATAAAGCAGTTGCCTCGTGACCGTGAAACATTATTATCCTCCACAATAATTTAATACCTTCAACAAAAGATATAACAGTTGGTGTTCTTTCAATTCCTTCCACATTATGGATTTTCCTTAGGTTTGCTTTTAAACAGCTAATAACATTTCTGGTTATTAACATTTTATTGGATCCTGCAGTTCTCTTTCTTCTTTCTTCATGCCTTCTTTGACTTAGATATTTGAGAAATTTTGAGCTCTATTAGACAGTTCTCCATTAGCAACATTCACAGTAATCTTGTTGGTTCATAATTCAATGAATACTTTAATTCTTGGTTTTGATAGCTCAAGTCAATTTAACTTTGAGTAGTAATGGTAGTGGTTAGCGAGACACATGTTTGAGTAGTCTCGCCTTTATTTAATGTTTCGAGATAAATATTTTATCTAACCATTCACTATTATACATCTCTAGTGCGAATCTTTGAAATTCAATATCATGGCCACTACCAATAACCGTATAAAGTATTCATTTACTTGCTTATTTTACAAATTTGAATTAATTTAATTATGTAAAACGGAAATACATCTTTCTTGTTTTATATCAAACATAATCGCCGCGCGGCCAAATATAGAATTCCGTTATCAAGTCAATTATTACGTCACACTAGTTTTAATGGACACACATTGTTTTTGGTGTTAAATATGACACCTTATATATAAATAAATATTCTCTACAGTCATACCAATAAATCAATCTGAGATTCAAAAAATTTCGTCTGTTTGCCTTGCTTAGTTGAAGCAGTTATTATATATGTATATGAACGTATAAAATATATGCAAATACCTACATAACTCCGAGTAATATTTCGCCAGCTTGAGAAGCGCGCCGATATGAAATACACCAAGCACAGCGAAAATAATGGCATCAATATTTTCTTGTATTTCACTGCTATTGTGGGTAAGTCGCTATAATTTGTAGTCCCATAGTTCCCATAGAATTTAGACATTCGATCGTATAACTTACCCAGTCTACTTAGCCTATTTTCACTAATGGCTAGTTTAGAATACAAGAGGTTGATTTTGTATTTCTAATATAGCTTAACTAGAACTGCGAAAAGCAAGGGAGCTAAGTTTGTTGCTAAGTATTACATTATAATTTACATACTTGTTTGGAAATTACATATGTTCGCCTTTTTAAACACCTTTTTTGGATTTTATAACCATTAAGTTTCATCTCTCACATTTTCAATTTTTTATATTAACAACATTCACCATACAATAAAGTTTGCGAATGTAATGACTTATTGGACTTAATCACCTACACTTAAAATAATAACATCCATCTTTATATTTATAAAAGAATTATTTATTTCGGTACTTACTGTACTTCGAAATAATTCATGTGGTCATTTGTTTTGTAAATATTTCTTTTTATGCTACCAACCAAGAATTCAATACTAGAACTCCAAAGTGTTAAATTCTGCTTGTATTGGGAATTCAGTAATTTATAGAGGTTTTTTATACACTATTTTGAAAATCCAAAATCAAACAAATGGTTTCTAATTTCACTATACTTGAATATAAAAACGTTTCCCGTAAAATTAGGTATTTGCACCAGGCACGTGCTTTTCTAGTTAGCACACGCAACTCAAATACTGGATCTTTTTTCCTRCTTCAATTAATTCTTCCAATAAGTGGSAAAGAGTAGAGTTAATATGACTTTGGACAGTTCCAAAGTTATCTAAACCTTTTCGTCTTTCTTACATGGATATTGTCCTCTTACTCTGAGGATACATATATAAATGCTTTTCAGTTAAGAAGACTCTCAAACAAACCGATGAAATCAAGTGCTAAATAGAAACTATGTTTTGTGAATAATATTGGAACCTGTCACCATAACCTAATAGAAACGAGAGTAAAATAAATGCTCAAAAGACACAAAACTTACTAAATTGACATTTTCTTACAAGTTTAATGGACTCCTGATGCAGAAAAACTGTAGTGGGTGTCAGAAAGTCATGGTAGCTCGACATGCTTTCTACAATGCAGTGCAATGGATCAGTTAGCACTAACCTTCCAAGCCCAAATAGTAAAAAGTGAGCAGCCATCATCTCCATTGAAATTGCAAGAACTTTTAGTTCATATTTCTTTTGTTTCTCGGGGAAACTAGTGCGACTTGCCTTTGTGATTGGTATCGGCAAATTCCGCTGCTAAAACGAGAAGAAGGTCTTAACTTACCTTTGACATTCTCGCATGTACCTATGTGTGCTGAATCGATGTATACGGAATGACATGCACTTGGAATTTTATAGTTGCCTGTATGGGAGGCGGCACAACGAGTAATCCTTCCTTCCAAATTCTTCCTCCAACCACGAATACTCGTCATATTGCATTGCATAAATTTTAACATAGCATTCTGTCATATCTGAATACATATGACAAAAGACTTGAGATTTTGAAATATTTTTAGAGATAGTAGTTTGTTTTAACACCACAACCTATGTTGTAGGATAAAGTTTTAATTTACGAATATATTCTTTTTTAGTTCACATAACGTCTGCAGTGATCGGAATAACATTCTGTTGGAGCACTCCAGTAACATCAAAACTAGAGGGATTAATCGACAATCCCCTTGGCTTCTCGATATCCGTAAGTCAATCGTCATGGTTATCATCCTTAACATCTCTAGGAGCAGTAGTTGGACCTTTCTCTGGAGGTTACTTTAGTGATTCAATTGGAAGAAAATGGAGTTTAATTGGTACTGCAATATTAGCGATAGCATCATTCGCAATACTTGCTTTTGCAACAAATCTCTACCTGTATTATTTAGCAAAGTTTATTGGCGGAATATGTCTTGGAACGTTTTTGACAGTTATTCCAATGTACATCGGAGAAATTGCTGAAATTCATAATCGCGGTATTCTGGGCGGTTTCTGTTCGGTCTTCATAGTATTAGGAAATATGTTTTGCTTTACAATTGGACCATATGTGTCGATACAAGTTTTTAGTTTAATGTGCATGATATTTCCTACGTTGTTTGTAATACTGTGCGTTATGTTTGTCCCAGAATCGCCATGCTATCTAATAATGAAAGGTCAACACGAAGAAGCCAGAAAATCGCTCGAAAAACTAAGACAGAGTGATAATATTGAGGACGAAATAATGGAATTGACGGCTACTGTGAAGGAATCTTTGGCAAATCGAGGAGGAATTATAGATGTTATCAAAACGGATTACTTATGCAGAGGGTTAATCATCACTACAGGGATCGTAATAATTCAGCAATTCAGTGCTATTAGTCCTATTTTACTTTATATGCATGAAATTTTTGAAAATGCTGGTTCTTCGTTATCTAAGGAATATGCTACGATCATAGTTGGCGTTGTGCAGATTGTAGCAACTTTAATATCGTCGTTCGTCATTGATAGATTAGGCAGAAGACCTTTGATGTTTATATCTATCGTACCTTTATGTATTTCTCTTCTTACTTTAAGCCTGTACTTCTACTTGAAAAGTTTAATGGATGTCAGCCATATCTCGTGGTTACCCGTTACTGCGCTCCTAGTGTACGTTATATTTTTCAACATGGGAATGGGACCGTTAGCCATTGTTGTTCTAAGTGAAATATTTCCGCCGCATGTAAAATCATCAGCAACTTCTTTTACAATAGCCACTTGCTTCTTCGTTTCTTTTGGAGTATCAAAAGTCTTTCCCCTTCTTGGTGCGTTATTTGGCCAATGGTTTCCTTTCTTGATTTGCGGCGTAGCTACCACAGTGGGCATAATTTTTATGTGGTTCAGATTGCCTGAAACAAAAGGGAAACATTTATCAGAAATTTTGGAATCTCTAAAATAAATAACTGAAGTAAGATTGTTGATTATTGAATTCTTATGAAATTATAGAGATATAGTTTACATAGCGTATTAGAAGTTGTAAAAATGCTGCAATAAAAGAAAACATTATTGTTTGCATTGTAGCTTTTAAACTGTGAGGGATATTATTTTATATTGCACTCATCGAAAGTAGTATTACATACAATCGATCTCTCTTGTTTATGTTAATGTTTTGCTATTCAATAAAACTCGACTGGTACTCTAGACATGCAAATATATGTAATTTGAGTACCGCCTTTACTGTAGTTTACTTAGTATCAGTTTCATATAGAAATGGTGGTTATAAGTATAGCTCCTTTGTTATCTTGTAAACATTTTTAAATAAATGCACTTTTTTTGTATTTAAGATGTATTATTATTTATTTCTGCATTATGCACAGATGTATCAAGAAGGATTGTTGTATAGAGGTTAGAAAATTGCGCTTAAGATGTGCTGATACACTTCTTACCGACGTGCCCGAACAATGCATATTTCTTGCACTTATTAGTTGATTAGTCTTGCCTCATTGCATGAAAGAAATCATATTTTCAGTGGTGTATTCTGTAATAAGCTGGCTACCTTTAATAATTCATATGAATTGCATATTTGATTATGGGAATTTGACCGTTCAGTTAGCAATTCGACTTATTTTGATAAACTGTTACTCTACAATTGATCAAGATGGCAATTGAAAATCATCTCGTACTGCAAAAAAAAATCCAGTAATTTTATTACCTGAAAGCATGACCACTGAGCACATTAAAATGACTTTTCCTAAGTCCCAATATTGAATAGCCTTTTCATTCATTCATTCACAAATTAAGGTAGACACCTTACTGACCAGGCACTTGAGCTTGATGCTCATTGTACCAACCCTATCAGATCTCTCACTTCCACTCGAGCGTCCTAGTGTCCTCTATGAAGCCGAGTATCTTGCCCAGTGGAAGCTTGAGAACCTTCGAGGGCTCAAGTAAGTCCTCTCTCAAATATTTCTGCCTGAGTTCCCTCAATTCCTCCCATGAGCAGATTACATGTAGTCTCGTTTGCTCCTGCAGCTCGCACCTCCTGCACCATGGTTCGCTTACTCGACCTGTGTTGTACTCGTATAGATGCTTTTTCAGGGGGCAATGTATGGTTACCAGCCCAGTAATAATTTTGATTTTCTTTTTGCTGCGTCCAAGTAGGTTATCGGAGTACTTAGCATCCCTATCCCCTATTAGCGCTTTAGTATGGAGTTGACGTGCAGTCGACCTCCATTTCTCTGTGTCTAACCAGTACCAGATTTCTCTCATAGCGGAATCCTTAGATATACTGCATGCGGGTTCTGGTCCTACGAAGTGCTTCTCTGGCTCGTTCGTCAGCTATGTATTTCCCTTAATATCTTCATGTCCTGGCACCCCAACCAAGGAAGCAGCTCTATAATCTACGTCTTAAAATTCGGGTTTACACTATTAGTAGTACGACGCCTCCATAATTTCACATTTAGAACTGAAAACTACTTCGTCATTAATATAAGGAATATCACAGTTAACAAGTAACTGTGGTCTATACTGGTCTTATTATTTACACGCAAGCATTTGCCTATTACTGTTCCAATGGCATCACAAACAAACAAACCACTATAACAATAGTGGTTACACCCAAATTACTTTCTAGTTCTAATTTAGCGTCAGTTATTTACGTCTGTTCGTATACGTTTAGAATTAAAGGGTGGATACCCTTTGCAAAGCAATAAATTGATCTTGTGTCAGAAAGAGGTAATATATGATTTTATGTATGTAGTGTTGGGATGATGATACACTGCGACCTAATCGTGTTCCCTATTCGAGTTGTATTTATAGCTGCTCGATTAGTGCGATTCATTTTGAAAAGTGTGAAAGTGTGGATGTCGGGGCCCCAGATAAGGTAATTGTCACTCTTCAATTTCATGTGCTCCTAGGTGAGCACATAAAATTGCACAGTGGATGGATGAATGTTTCATTCTCTTCCCCACAAAATCTACATTCGGGTTCCTTCGTTATTGCAAGCCTACTTAGGTATCCGTTCAGTTTTCAGTGACCTGATAGGATCCCTGTCAATTTACGCTCTTTGATTTTGCTGAAATTATTGCATTCTAAAGATTTCTTTTGATTGTATATTCCCAGAGGAGTTTGGCTTGTACCGTGGAGATTCTCCTAGCATTTGGATTTTCTCTGCTCTACACAATTTTTGAGCTTCTCCAGTATTACACTGCTAGTTATCTTCCAAAAGCGTTCTATCTCCACAAAAAGTACTCTGGCCCTCTTCTTAAAAAGATTGTCTGTTATCTTGTTTCCTTTCACTCCTGAGCATCGCGGCACCCACAGTAGGGTTACACTGTTTCTTTTGGCTAACTTATTTAGTTTGTTAAAAGACTCCCAATAATCAGAGATGTAATTATATAACTAAACTGTTTACTTATAAATTAGTAACGTACCCAGCATTATACCATGGAGAACTTCTCTTGATAGTCGCAATTATTCGAAAGAAATGGTATAGATATTTATACTACCTACCTTTTTGCTTATGCTCCAACTATATGACAGTATGAAATCTAAAGTTACTCCACAAATGACTTACCACTTCCTCAAAAGCTCTGTCACTGCTTTTAAGGAAGTTGATCATAGAAATGTGTCTAATATCAAGGTTCCATCAACATAAAGGGATTATACTGCACAGAGAAAACTGCCAGGAAAGGACTGCATTGCGTTTTATTAGTATGTTGATTTTTTAAAAGAAACTAACAAATCTATAATACAGTTTTTTAGAAAAATTTATATGTTTGATTTTTTTTAATGTAAGCAAATAGAAAATGAAGCTCGGTGGTTGTTTATTACTGTTTGGTAATTTTTGATATTACTGGTTAATTCCACTAGATTTAGAAATTGACGAAGCTAGAGTATTATATCTATTTAAATAATCTTTTCCTTCGCGTACTGTAACTTTAACGAGAACGCTCTAGTTTAATAACTAATAGTAAGTGTAGAGGTATCCGTCTTTATGATTGTTACCCTGACATAAACTTGTAAAAATAAGTTAACCCACCACATGTGTAGCTATAAGTATTATGTTCAATAGAATTGAAAATGACAAATATTTGTTTTATCTCTTGCGCTGTTTTATAAAGAACGACATATTTTTACATTCCTGCATAGAATATTTCATATAACGTAAATGTTGTATAGTTTTGTGAATTACGATCATACGTATTTAAACAAACACTTCTTAATCTCATTCCATTGTTACAATATAAATCAATTTACATTAGCAAAGCCCACTTCAACAGTGACCTTTCATAGAAACAGAAATGTATGTGTATGGGCGTACAAATTGCACTACAGTTTGTATGTGATTTTGAAACAACCTGAAAATAGCGCGATAAAAACGATGGCAGAAAGAAAGAAAATCGATACCGGAACTAATGTGTTCTTGTATTTCGTGGCTGTGACCGGTAAACTCACATTTAATTACCACCGTTTTAAATTCATTAATCTACTGATAGAAATATATTTAGGAATAGAAACAATTCGCATTTACAAAACTTACCAATCGAATTCATTCATCTCATATTTCACATATGACGCAATGCAAAGGCCTATCATATTTTGTGTTTCAGTTCACTTAACTTCTGCAACTGCTGGTATTGCTTTCTGTTGGAGTTCTCCAGTTTCACCAAAACTTGAAAATTTGGACGACAACCCATTGGGAGTTGCATTATCGGTGGATGAGTCATCATGGTTGGCATCCCTAACATCTTTAGGAGCTGTCGTTGGACCTTTCGCGGGAGGCTACCTAGGAGATTCGATAGGCCGGAAACGAAGCTTAACAATTACTGCTATACTATCAACTCTGTCTTTTGGGTTACTGGCTTTTGGCCAGTATCTTTACATATATTACGTAGCCCGGTTTATCGGTGGAGTATGTATTGGAATATTTCTGACCATTATACCGATGTATATAGGAGAAATTGCGGAGGTTCATAATCGGGGTGTTCTTGGTGGTTTATGTGGAGTATTTATAGTGTCGGGTCAATTGCTTTGCTTTGTTGTTGGGCCATATATCTCGATACAAATGTTTAGCATAACATGTATGATTTTTCCTATAGTATTTCTGATTGTTTGCAATCTGTTCGTTCCAGAATCTCCATGTTATTTACTAATGACGAACAAACACAAGGAAGCTGAAGTAGCCCTAAAGAAGTTGCGTAGAAATGCTGACGTGACACAAGAATTAACAAATTTGTCAGCTACCGTAAAAGAATCATTAACTAGTAACGGAGGAATACTAAGCATTGTAGGTACTAACTACTTACGCAGAGGAATAGTAGTTGGTGTAGTAATGATGCTAACCCAGCAGTTTACAGCGATAAGCGTAATTCTGTTTTATATGCCAGGAATATTTCAAAAAGCCGGATCATCTTTACCTCAAGAAATTTCCACAATTATAGTTGGTGTTACCCAAGTTGTAGCGACATTCGCTTCATCACTAATTGCAGACAAACTAGGTAGAAGACCGTTGATGTTAATTTCTACAATTCCGTCATCTATATGCCTTTTAATGCTATGTCTTTATTTTTATTTGAGCACAATTATGGATGTGAACTGCATAGCATGGTTGCCTATAGTTGCTCTCATGGTACATATTTTCTTCTATAATTTGGGAATTGGTCCTGTGGTTATAACAATTTTGAGTGAAATTTTTCCACCACACGCTAAATCAACAGCAACCTCAATGATAATCGCTACGTGCTTTTCGATTTCCTTTGTGACAGCAAAAGTTTTTCCTGTTCTTGCCGAATTATTACATATTTGGCTTCCATTTCTGATTTTCGGTATAGGTAGCGCATTAGGTGCTGCAGCTATTTGGTATATACTACCAGAAACAAAGGGAAAGACTCTTTCAGAAATACTCGAATCTCTCAAGAAAAAGTAAGCTAAAAGTAGTTTCCGCTACGAACATATGTATGTATATAAATATATAATTTAAGCGACCTGATTATAGAAATGCATTGCAAATCTCTCATAAACACGTTTTTAGCTTAAGTATTATTTTGAGTTATTTTGAGACATCTAATCTATAAGTATTCTATTTTAGTTATTTATTAAATCTATATATTTATAATTTCTAATAATATATTAAGCTAATTATTTGACTAACTATTATATATATATGTATATACATACTTAGGTACATATTAGTGTATATGTATATGATATAAAATAATTATACTAGTAACGTGCGGCCTCTATATCTAAGATCTACGCATATTGTACGATAAGATTACATGAACGATTTTGTCAAATAATACAACTTCTATATTGTATTCCTCTCTGACAGCATTGTTAAAAGTTTGTACAAACAGTTAATTTTAGCAATTTTATTTGCGTGTACGTATGCGAAAATATTTATAGCAGACACATATTCTGTCCCAATAAAAATGTCGCATAGATAAATATAATAAATGTCTACGGCTAACTACTATTTGCTCGTCTTTGGTCGGTGATTGCCATACAAAAGGTTATTTTAGTTTTGTTTACTTGTATAATTTATATTCTTATTGTTGTATCGACTGTGTAATTTATATGATGCAACATCGTGTAGCTACTTGCTAAGCTTTGTGTCTCTGTAACTCAAATTCTCTTTGTAAAAAAAAATAATAAGCGCATAGCAAAGTGCAGATATGTATATGCATATATGTACATACATACATATGTATCTACATTTCTCAGTTCATGTTCTATAAGCATCTATTGCCAAAGAAGTACGTGGTTTTTGTGTTGGTGAATGGTGCTGAACTATGACAAAAACAACTTCAGTAATTTAGTTATTTGATCTTATCTCTTAATAGAATATTTCCCCGAAAAATACCCCAAATCTCACTTCTGAAGTTTTTACTTTCTCCACTGATTTGACAACGCATTAAGCAACAAATTATGCAGAAGATATTCCTAGTTTGAACATTCAAATGAAATATATATTTCGGCCATAAATAGTTAAAAAGTTCGCAGAAACAATTAACCTTCCTTCTACGATATAAACAAGAGGATATATCAAGTTATATTAGGATTATGAATACACATTTAGTTCTG
>ML219209.1:0-33324 GCA_004785975.1 Popillia japonica
GTATACCTATCCAATGATAATGAATGATCTAACGATAACGGCATCCGGAAATTATGTTTCTATTACAATGTCAATACAAGCGTACATGCTTGCATCCTCCTTGACGTTTATTGCATACATAACAATTATGTTTTCCCAAAGTTATTTAGTCGGTGCAATCAGTATGTTTATCCTGAATACGAATTACATAGCAATAGTTTTAACAAGTCTGTCTGATCCATAGCTTATCAAAGTGTCTATCAAATATGGTGATAATTTGCTGTACATTATGATAAATTAAATTTTAATCGTTGAAAAGTTAATTGATACCTAAACTTGTTTACATATTTTATAATTCTAATAAAACAAACGCATACAGTGATATAATTGGACTTAGGAATTGTGTTTATCTTTACATTTTGAAATACATATATGTATTTTGAGTAATGTATGTTTTAATAAATGTTGAATGTTCTTTATGGATTTTTGTATTTATTTCTGAAGGAACGAATTCTACGAGAATGTGATAGATATTTTAAAGAGTGAGCTGTTTGGAACACCATTAAACATTACATAGTTGCTTAATGGTGAAAATAAACTAGTATTGCTTGTCGACGACTTTTAGTTTCTGATGTTTTCATTCTTCAATCAAAGTTATCAGGTTTATTTTAGACGATAAAATTGGCAACTTGAAATTGACATTCCTTTATTTACAGTTTGTTCCTGTATAACGAATATCAATTTTCTCCAAACTCGCAAACTCCAAAAAAACAGGTGTGAAGAAAAGTCATCCATGTTTTTTACCTTTTATGTATATTTCTATTTCTATTTTTTCCTTTATTTAATATATGCGGCGTTTTGTTCAATTATCAATTCAATTATTCAATTATTATAGAGATTTTTATCTTTATTGGTAAAAAATGGGGCAGGTGATGTTCGCAGACTTTTGGCTAATTTCGGCTGTTTCTGGTCAATTCGCTGCTGCAAGCGGTTGACAATATACTATAGAATTTAAAGCCAGATGGAAGAACTCATAATGTAAGATCCTTTCATAGTCCCACAAAACAGAGAGTTAAACCAGGCTTGGTGACGGTCTGGGGTGCTTCGTTGGCTTTTGACCATGATTATTTTTGTCTATTAGTGTCGTAGGTAACTCATTTCTCATCCGCAGTCGCCATGCACTTCAGAAATGGTTTGAATTTGTTGCGATTTAACAGAGATTTGCAGGTGGAAATGCAATGTAGTAGCCTTTTTTGCGTAACCTGCTGTTGGGCCCAAACATCAGCCTTCTCCTAATTCAAATTCAAATAATTTTTTGCTGCGAACTGATAAGTTTTGGGCAAAACATTCAAGAAACATTTTTATTTAAAACGAAACAAGCTATTGGAAATAAATTTTTAAATGGTAAACAAATAATAAGACAAAAAGTTACATTGGAAATAAATTTTAGGGGTTGCGTTTTCCACCCCTTACAACCATGGGGTAAACCAAATAAATTGCATTTTTAGTATTGGTGAGAAAAATTGTAAAACAAATTTTATGTACCCCCTTTAAGGGGATGTATCTTAACAAGGGATGCTCCAATGAAGATTCTTTATATGAAAGACCCTATCTCTTTTTCGATGAGGGATCACCCCCTGAAATGTTTTACACTTATTTTGTTACACCCTGTATACAATTTATTTACAAGATAATAAAAGAGAGGTAAATCAAACAAATAATAATGAATTGACACGGAACATAGGATAGAGAAATAAACAACACAAATTCTAGACTTCGGACTCCGGAATTCTGGAAGTGTTTCTAGAGCATCAAACTTAATCGACGTTCAATACAAACTGCGGAGTTATTCCCAGGAGCATCAAATCTAATCGACGTTCTACCAGGAATTCTGGAAGTGTTTTATAGGTGGATTCCCACTCTTCTTCGTGACATCATGCAAATGGTGGGGAAAGGGACATGCTCTTTCCCAGACAAAATCATAAATATACAGGTATGGAAAAACGTGAAAATATACAGGTATCGAAAATAATTTAAAATAAACAAGTGTGCAAATAAATTTAAAACTAAATTTCTATCTCCTATCTGGCAGAGAAGGTCTAAACGGAAACTACATTCATTAAAACGCGAACAGGTTCGTCACAAGGTGATCGCCATGGCCCCTTAATGATGCAAAATATGTCCGCTAACTATAACCGCTCTGGCCTAGTAATCAGAAACACTGAAAATTTATTACAGCGCCATGGCGGGCACCAGTGTCAGTGGAGGTTTTTTCCAAAATCAAAGTAAAATTTTGGAATTTTCAAAAATGGATAGATACTCCACATAACTTTTGACTCTTAATTCATTCCCATACTTGGTCCTGTGATGATATTATTATATTATTTAAATGGAGATTATTTTCGGTTGCAGTATAGAGCCCATGAACTTCACTCACAGTTTTGGCCTTCTGCGTTGCTTTTTTCCTCTTTGTCGAAAAAAAAAAATGTAAACTGCTTATTCGCTTTTATTTTTGACACACTATAACACAGAACTGAATAAACCGATCACAAAACTATCAAAAAGATTCTTTTTTTCTACGCAAATTAATCTCTCCAACCAGTATAAGTAGAACCCGCTCCAATTAATAGATGACGAGACATCAGGGGTATTGATAAAAAACATGGATGACTTTTCTTCACGCCCCAATAATGAAACCCAGATGTGATTCCCAATTTCGTTCGTTTTATCTGCAGAAGTTACACAAGATAACTAGTGTTACTGCAACCTCAGTATATATTAGTTAAAAATATTTAGAATGTCATTGCATTTGCTGTCGAATACACACGCAAACAACTAAAGAAGGACGATACTAGTGAAAAAGCAGCATCCTAACTTGCTCACATTCACGCGATGGCAACATACAACCACTGAAAGCAGCTAAATCGACAGTCCCAACCAGACGGTTGTACCGTGTACAAGAACCTGCCCGCGTAAAAGTGACTATTCACCGTCGCGTCGTTCCCCCATCTTCCCTCCTTAAAACAGGTCAGAAGACCATTTTTCACAGGTATTCTCGGAAAGTTATAAAAGGAATAAAGTAATTTATATTCAGGAAACGCCGTTTCTCCATTCTATTCTGTTCTTCGGTTCTATCATTCTCGTACAGCATTATACCTCCGCATGCATCGCTTGGATATTTGTGAATGTCAGCGTTACGCCAAGCATAAATAGAAATTTAGATACACAATAAATGTACACATTCCGAATAAGATGCATAGCAACAAAGGTTAGTGGAAAGAGACACGGATAGACCTGCACAGCTAAACGATTTTCGAGACGTTTATTTATATTCCTGCACCTCTCACGGAGTTGCATTGCCGTCCGCTACTAACCTAGGATGAATTCGACCGGAATTGGGACAGCCACATATCAAAATAAATTGAGAAAACTCGAAGCTGTTTGCTGTTTTAGCCTGGCAAGATGGTTGATAAAGTAAAATGAATACTCCTAGTCAGCATGTCTATTCAAATGATCTATATACACACTTAAAATTACTCACAAACACCTTTTTTTGTTAGAAAAGATTAAATTTATTCGTCCATATATTACGGAGCTATATGCGCTGACATTTTACGAACTGTAACCTCTCTAAAGCGACAAAATGTCCTTCTTATGTCTATCTTTATCGCACGCTATGTCTTTCTGATTGGTAATGTTATTGTTCGGCCTAAACAAGCGTGATGTTTTCTCAATAACATCAAGTATCAAACTAATTTAAAACTAAAAGTTTGTAGAAGCGTAATCCATTATTTAGAAGTTTAGAAGATTAAGGCCACTTTTTCTATTCTATTTTCTAGAAATTAGAAAAAAATAGCCAGAAAAAGTATCATGTAAAGGCCACTTTGCACAAACTATACTTAAAAAGTAGACCACGTCCTATTTTTGTTTCTAAATTGATACTAGAACATGCGCAGAAGTACTTTTGGCAGATTGGCCAACATCGGAAAATAAATACAAGTTCAGTATATTATTGGAAACGAAGGTAGGTTATGTTGGTCAAGTTGGTAGAACTTGAAAGCTGTTTAGTAGCGCCATCACGTATTGATTTGTTGTACTCCCACCTAAAAAAGTATTCAGAATATCCTAGAATAGAATCTAGTATAGAAAAAGTATGAATCTAGCATGGTGTAAAGTGGCCTTTACTCTCTTCTAGACTCTCTTTCTAGACAGAACTCACAGTTATCGCTTTTCTGGGAGTCATAAACAAGTAAATTAATTAGGTCTTTGAAGTCAAGTCTGCTTCTTTGCTTTACTATAAGTTAATACAATTTAGCCTCAATAAGCAAACAGCTGATCAACCAGTTCTAATTTCTATAGAATAGGCTACGACAAGCATTCTCTGTAGCATGGCATACTTTTATCGATATAATTGTTGCTTTCGCGATATTTGCTGATTCATTAAGCAATAAATTAGCAAACAAGTTGGCAAAAAAAGGCTTTTTGCAACAATATTTACTGGAGCAAAATCAGGTCTGGCAAAAACTGCAAATACGTGGAGCAGTGGCTGAGTGGATTACAAAAACACACCAGGTACACTGGAACAACGTTGACGGCCAGTTATACACTAAACGGATGATGACGCAGCTATGCTAGCATTTAGCAGCACATGTGCCAACTCTTACCCGAGTACAGTAGAGAACAGTGACGAGTGTGTTAACACGACACGGTTGTTTAAGGGAATACCTGCTTAGAATTGGCGTCTCTAAAGATGAACCTATTTGTAGATTTTGCAATGAGGAGGAGGAAACAGCCTACCAGGTTGTATTTGAATACGCTGCATTGAAACAATATAAGTAGGTATGGGAGCACTTGGGTAACCCCCCATCACACCCACCTTCGGCAGGTGTAAGCGGTTATAACCAGGGCTATACCAGGTAAACTGTTGCGACAACTAGGTCTAAACCAGGTAAGCTATTGCCAAAACCAGATGAGCTGTTGCCAAGGCGCCTGTAATTAGCTGTCGCGGGCGGCAACAGCTTACCTGGTTTAGACCTGGTTATGTTCGCCAACACCTACCAAAGGTAGGTAGGTAGGAGTGGTGGGGATGGTGGCCCAAGCGCCCCCATAGACACAGAGACTGTCGAGCTTGACTAACCTACTAACAGCTCTAGTGGAAACAGACACAGGCTATTAAAGCTAGTAAAAGGGATCTGTTTGTGCAAGGAGATTCACTAGACTGGTGGTTGACTAGCAAATGTTGAAAACTTTTAGAACCAGTAAATCAATGAGTTCGACGCTTATGACTATTATTAATTTCAGCTAATAGAATTTTCGCTTTTTAAAAGGAGCAACGTTCAGGTTGCAAACCCCTTATTAAAGAAAACTACATAGTACTGGTTTATAGATGGGGCAAGCTTCAAATTAGTACCGACGCGACGGGTTAAAAATATTTATGTTAAACACAAAACGAACTAACAAAATTTTTTTGGAAGTTGTGTAGCAGATTCAACAAACACTGTGACTGAGATGTTGACAGCAAATACTGTCCAAGAAAAGTACTACACTGCGAACTATGATCATTATTTGTGGTGGTTAACGATATGTAAAACAGGATAACATTTATACATTTTTTTTGTAAATAAATAAGAATCGTTTTATATGGCCCAAACCTGCATCTTTGCGTAACGCGTTTTGACATATGTTACGTGACCAATTGCAGTTATTTGAAAAATTTTATTACAATTTCATTTTGCCTTCACTCGTAATTAATTTTTCAAATTACAGAAACGATTTCCTATAAAGTATTTTTTTATAACTCTAATAAAAACATTTCTATACGCTGTAAACTTTATAGCCTATTCTTAATTGTGAAACGGAGTATTTCATCGTACACTTTTTTTACAATATATTGATTAAATTTCTCGTTTGTAGTTACTATTAAGAAATAGGCAAGGAAAAGTTAAGACATGGATTGAGTTCTAGACGGATTTAATTTTGTTGCTAGACCTTCCACACCCTGTTCCTCAGTCGTCAGTCAAGCTTCTACGAGAATACTTTGCAAAAAAAGATATTAGTACAAGAATTTTTTCAATAACAATTGCGGCATGTTTGCATTATTAATGTAATTTGTACTATATTCATTGTACATGCATATTCATTATTCAAAGATAATTTTTAGGGATTTAACTACCTAAAATATGTATGTCTCAGACGAAAACAAGGTAGCTTCAATGCTGAGGTACATACATAAAAGCTAGTAGGTAAAGAGGTATTTAGCAACAGGAAACTAGGATTAAACGTTGTTTGTATTTAAACGACAGCTTAATACCTGCGTAAGAAGCAGAATGTTAAGGCATCCCCAAGAAGATTACCTGCATTTCTTAGGATATTGATTATTTAAACACATTCCTTTAATATACAACATATAGGGCAAGTATTTAGCCCCTTTATTTTTATAATCAGTCAATAAAATTATCAAAATTATTTTACAATCCAGTTTTTGCTCGTTAAGGAGGTTCCTTATTTTCTCTTAGCCCGTTGACGGATTCCCTAACAATAGAACAACTTGCTTTCAAACATAGCATTGGCAAATTTAATTTAAAATTAGAGGATAGTGTACAAGGAACTTTCTAAAGAAACATTTCCAACGGATTTTGCGTAGATTGTTGTTAGTTACTATTGAAGTTGATATTTTTACGTCTGTGGGGTTATCATGAAGTAAGGGATATATTTTAAATTATTTTAACTTCTTATCAAAAAATAGACGAAATCTAATTCCTTAAAAAATGGGATTTAATATATGTACCTAAAATCAGTTACGGCAATTGCTCAATATGACCTCCATTTTGTTGTTGCAAGATTACCAACTTTTCATCTAAATTGTACACAGCATTTTGTAACATTTCCGATTGAATTGTACCAAACTGCTTCCTAATATTCTCCCTAAATTCTTGTAGCGTTCTTGGTCGTCTTCTAAACACTAAACTTGTTAAATAACCCTGCAGTCACTAATGCTCTGGCTTAAGATCAGTTGATATTGGTGGCCATAAATTCGCGAAATCTCTGCTTAACACACGATCTTGGAAAACGTGGTTAACAATTCTTTGACTGCTCGGAAAATGTGCGTGGGTGCTCCATTCTGTATAAAAATGATGTTTTCAATTCTAACACCTAATCTCTTGCATTTCTCTCTCTCTTACATTGCAAGTATCGTTCGCCGTTTACAGTGACAGATAGCTACCACTTTTCAATTCTGCATTTTCTCGTAGAAGTAGGAACTAATGAGAAAATCAGTTGTATACGGGCTATCTTTTATATTTTCATAAAATCTGGGAAGAAAAGAAAAAAATTGAGAACAAACTATTTTATTGTTTTTCAAAATATTCGCCTTTATGGTCATGGTCTATACACTTTTGCGTTCCTACCAACCAGTTCTTAAAAAACTTTTTTCACTCTGAAGGTTGTCTTTCAGAAACATGGTTTTGAAAGGCTTCGACTGCTTCTGGAGTCGTTGAAAATCGCTGTACACGCATTTTTTGTTTTACAACTGGGAACAAAAATAAATCATTCGGAGACAAATCAGGTGAATATGGACAACGAGACATTCTTTCAACATTTTTCTCCTTCAAATAGTCAACTGTTAGACTGCATGGGAACTCGCATTGTCGTCATGAAGAATAATACGACGTTTTCGGTTGTTCTTCTTGATTTTATCTATAAGTTGTGGCAACAAATTACTCTATACCATTCAGGGATAACAGTTCTTCGATCCTCTAAAGGAATTGTTGCGAATCCTGTAGAGCCGAGGAAGCAAGCGATCGTTTTCTTAAAAGTGCTGCTTGCACGAACTAGTTTTGCGGTGCTCGCATCTCTTTACATCAATTGATACGAGCTTTCTTCTGTTCTTCGGTCAAGATATGTGGAATTCATCTGAAACATAATTTTTTTACAAACCGTGTAAAATCGAATGCATTGCAGTCTGCGATATGCTAAGAGATGCCTATATGTCATTGAAAGTCACATGTCGATCATGTTCTATCATTTTCTGCATAGCATCGATGTTTTCTGAAATCATAACAGTTTTAGGTCGATCTTGATTCGTGATTCATCACTCACTCTGAGAATGCTCTGAGGCACGACCATGATCGTACTTCATTACCAAAAGTTGAGGCAAGAGACATAATGCATTCTTATGAAGTTAGGCCTTCTTTATAATCGTAAAAAATCATTCAACAAAAATCTCCATTATTTTACAAATTCACTGTCTTAAAACTGTCACTGTCAATAAACTACTGACTCGATTTCTAAGCTATTATGGCACCAGGCTCGGTGGTTGAATGGTTAGCATGTTCGCTTTTCAACCCAGGCAAAATTTTAGTTGAGGACACAATAAGCCTTTTAGGCTGCAGTGTATAGAGACGCATGGAAATTTCCGATGTTCTTAGATCTCCCTCGGGTGAAAAAAAAAAAGCTATTATGGCGGATTTCTTATTGATAAAAGTCAAACTTGAAGATTATAGTGACTACATATGTCAAAAGCACCATCTAGTGGTTCATTGTAAAAATATAAAAGGTGTCCCTGGTAAAATCGCGCCAAATTGTGACTTTCTTGTCATAAAGACCTGCAGACCAGATTCTACAGTTTTGCGTATTGCCTCCACCATTTCAGCTTACATGTATATGCAATTAGATTTACATAGTTTATATTTCGCTATTAATTTAATTTGCTAATTAAGTTATAATAATTTAAAATATATCCCTTACTTTGTGATAACCTTGTAAACATAAACGAGTTTTTTTGATGTAACAATTTTACCGTTTGAGAAGTATATTTTTCCCAAGATGTTACAAAGAGCAAACCGGCTATGCGTTTTTCCACAAGTCGTGCAGTAATTTATTATTCCAAAATGCTACTTAATACTAGTTATACCCGCTTCTTTCACACAATTTTAAAGGTCCTAAAGTTTCTAACTTAAAGCTCGTGTTTACGGTAAGTCAAACCGTACATGTTCTGTAGCCGGGTTCAAAAGTTGTCTATTTACGTAAACATGTTTCATTAAACTAATTTTATGTTCTTACACACTGTGTACATTTACTGATGAAACTTCATACTCTCACACTTATAGAGCGTATCCAAAACACTTACGTACAACATGGAGTTTAGGAATGTCAATGTCAAAGTTACTGAAGATAAAAGCTTCGTTCACAGAGAAAAAAAAACTTACAAACAGCGATGCCTGGCAATATATTTCTTTATATGTATGTATGTGGAATTTTTTCCTATTATTATGCTCAAACATCTGGCTATTTGCACTGAATGTTTATCTTACTTAACATGTGCTATAGAAATAGAAATACAATGTGTGGAACTACGATGGAGCAAGTGACCGTGATAACCGGAGAGCGTTCAACTTGCTTTTTGTTGAGCTTGTTAACATGTAGCAATATATTACATTGTTTTAAATGTACAAATGTGTCAGCTCGATAATTTAATTCTAACGTAATGCGTTTATTTATATCCAGATCACAACAAATAGTACTGTCTCTGGTAATTCTTACTTTTTATCAGTTGTAATCGAATGAATTGGTTAGTAGTTTTTTTTTGCGTTTGGTATTAAATTGTATCTATAATATCGATTTATGATCTAATAATGATGGCCCTATGTTTATTTATATATTTTTTATCTTATCTCAAATGATATAACAGAAAACCTTGTTAGTTTGTTTTGATACCTGATATTTTTATGTGCATGTGTCTCGTTTCCGATATATACACTAAGTGTGATGTTTAATTTACATAAAAGTTATAAAACAACAAAATATTTTGCCATGATATGCCATACATATACTTATATATATTTATTATAATTATATTCGAAATAAGGGATAATGATTTTTAGCAAGCGTGATTAGTGATTTTAATCCGTTAAGTTTTTTATTTCAATTATTTGCACATGCTTGTTAGTATTAGATATTTGCTTTACCTTCATTTCTCTCATCAAGGTCTAGCTGATCATATTTGTATAACTTAGCCAAATAAAAGAATTTTGTGTATAAATCGAGAATTATGTTAATTTCTTGAAAGAGAATATTAGGTAGTTTGTGAACATAGGATCTAGCGCTTTTAAACTAGTGCAACATTTGTTGATATATCAAAGAATTTGAATAACAAGTGGTGTAGTTTACCTTTTGTGTCTTTCTTTTATAGAATTTGGCGGTTATTTTCCTGATTGGTTGTCAATTTGGACAAATATACAGGGTGTCCCAAATCGGGTGGGATTGCATGGGCATCTTCCTTTTGTTGAAGATAGAGATTTGTTTAAATGGGCAATGTTTTGCAGGTTTATGTGCTGATTCAGAATCTGTTTTAAAAAATTCAAAACTTCGAACCATTAACCAGAAGTTATGTCAAAAAATCAAAAATCAGAAGTTTGTAAGAGAAATCAAAAATCGCCATTTTCATATAAATTCTTTATCTAATACTAAGCCACTGTAACGTATCCAAAATGAGTGTAACCCTTGCATATCTACTACATCCCAAAATTATTCGCACAGCCCTATTTTGTAATTTTTGTAATTTATTCATATTACCTTCACCAATTAAAAGTAAAACTGAAGCACAATATTCAAAGTGGGGAGCAATGATAGTCTTATACACAAGTATTCTTGTCCATGTGTTTAACTTAGTACTAGTCCTACCTAAAAAACTAATCTTCTTGGCTACGTACTTTCTTCACTATGTAATCTACATGACTGTTGGTCGATAGACTATTGTTTACGTATTACTACCGTTAAATACTTAATTTCATTTACAAAATCTATAAGGACGTCATCAACAAAAATATTACAATTTATTACACTAGGAACCCTATTCCTTATTATCATAGCTTTAGTCTTCAGAATAGTTTTTTTAATTCATAGTTCATTTTCCGAATAACCCTTTCGATATCACTGTCATAAATACTCACAAGTGTATCATTCGCAAAGAGGTTGATATTATAATTCTGTGAAACATTGCTCAAGTCATTAATGTACAAAATAAACAATAGCGGACCCAAAATCGTACCCTGTGGGACTCCTAGGGAAACGTCTCTGAGTTCTGATGTTCCGTCTTCGCATTTAGTTCCTTGTGATCTGCCTGTTAGATAATCTTCTAACCATTTGAAGGCAATACCTCGAATTCCGTAGTTCTGAAGTTTTCTTATCAAACGATTTCTATCAATAGTTTCGAATGCTCTTTTTAGATCAAGAAAAACAGATACGACTATGTTATTATTCTCTATTTCCCCTTTCCAATTTGTAAGTACTAAATTTAGAGATGTTTCACAAGAGTGACCTCTCTTAAATCCAGACTGAAAGTCAGCCAAAAGTTTTATTTTTTCGATGAATTCCTCCAGTTGTTCTGTGACAACCTGTTCAATGATCTTTTTCACAAGTCGTCACACAAAATGAACAACAATATCAAAAGTTTATTCCGTCCTTTGACTATCCTACCTTATCTATTTATGGCGGAAGATGTTGTTCCTTAAAAACATTCTCACTTCAAACAGAAATAGATTAACGAGAGAAAAATTGGAAGTTATTTGTGTAAATAAGACCATTCTTACTTCAAATTAAAAATTATAATATAAATAATTTGACTTAACATTAGGTAGTTCATTTATTTCTCGCACTATAAAATTTTCCTTAAAAATTAATGTTTGCGACGACTTTGGGCTCTTTTCTCATATAAAATTAAAAAGTAAATATCTGAATGGGAGGCAGAATTTTGAGCGATAACAGAGAGATTTTTAGTGGTAATCTAGTTTGTATTAATATCAGCATTGTATGGGCGCATGTAGATGTGTGCCGCTAACCTTATGCCTGGTTTACACGAGAGAGTAACTTGCGCTACCGTTTCCACTGAAGCAAATTATCCATCGTAAATGCTGTACCCACAGATAGAACTTGCGCCAGTTATTGCATGCGCGTTTACACGGGCCCCTTTTGTGACTTGCTGAGAGCACTATCAGACACTGTTTACACATGCAATTTAATTTAGAAGTATTCTCAGACATTAACTTGTGATAGATTTACTTGCCCATGTACACGAAACTTTACTGATAATATTCGAAGACACATCTACAGAAGAACCCGTAAGTATGCATGAGTAAGTGCGCATGAGTGGATGAATGTCCAAATACGTATTCCAATTTCGCACTAAAGGAAATTATATACAACATTAGTAAGAGCTTGTTGATACATACGGCAATGTACAATACCTCAACGTTTATGTAATTACGAATTGTTCGGACGAATGTAAAATTTTGATTCGTTCTGCACGTTCATTGTATAGCGTCTGTCTAATTATTGTGCAGACATTCACGTGCTAAATACATACATACATATATGTGGACATTATGAGAGAATGTTTGCACATTTTCCATACAATGGGTGTATAATACATAAGTGAATTTGTTTACACCGTTTAACATTAACAACACACATTCTTAATGGGCAGATAATAACAATGACAACTCTTGAACCTATTTTTAGATTCAAAGCGGATATTTATGAATAGAATTTGCACTTTTCCTTTCTAGTAAATACAGCTATTAGCGGTTTTTTTCTCATTCTGTTATAGCCGCTAAAAAATATAGACGAATGAAAAGGATATTGCAATTTTAAAGAAATACTATTACCATCAAATAAATTTTTAGCAAGAAAAAGTATTTCCACATATTGTTTGATTAAAACAACTTCTTCAATTATTCTATTATTCAATATTTACTAGTGCTTGGAAACCTCACAAATTCACTTCCAAAACCCTACCAGCCCTTTTCTCAACATATTAAACATTTAATATCCTCCACGGAGATTCCCACACTACTTTCCGATCGAGTAGGGGTATTCGATTTCAATTAAATATGACTGAGATGGAAACCCTTTCAAACGAGGTCAGGTTACTATAAAGTATGAGTGTACCTTTACCGCACATACAACCATGTTTAATCCCGACGTAATTGCTCCTATATAGCTGCTACCATATTATACCCGTAATTTGCATGTTTCCTCAATCGATAACCCACAATATTTACTATGAACACACGGTAGGGCGATCCTGTAGGGTTATATCTTACACTAATATAGCACCTCACCTCAAGTATCGCTTGGTTTGAGGACTAGTATGGTATCTATTAACTCATGCGTGCCCACGTTGGATTTTGTGTTGTAAAGATAAAATTTTGAATTCTCTCAGCGTTATGCAATTTATTTTCATTAATTATTTTATATTTTGACGTAAATTTCAAGCAAATTTTATTAATAATACTTTAATACTGTTGTTCCTATCGAAAATTCTATAAAAAGCCTTTTGACTAATTTTACGAAACCGTTTAGCCATTATTGATATAAAGACTAATTTAAAAAATTCTCTCATAAGAAAACAAGCAGATTTCCTTACCTACCGTGATATCCAAAATCTACATATAAATTGATTTCAACTAATGACATAAAAACGCCTCCGCAAACTTTAGTATAAAAGCTCCGGCGAAGCGACTCAATTTACCGAGATCATGAAGAAAATCCCCCTCAGTACGGCATGAAGCCGTAAATAACTCCCCTGCCTTGAACTAACAGGAGGAAGTTAAGGGTCAAAAAGATACCAGCATTTATATCCATAAGTATGTTGTAATAAGGTTCATACTCGATACCGGTGCCACCGTAACCTATAAAAATGCTCACCCTTGCAGCAGAAGGTGCTTACGTGAATCAAAAAACTACCTATCCTTACCTAAGCATGTGTATTTTGCTAGGTCGTGGGTATAGTCCGTTTCGAATTAGAAGAATATTTAATTTGAATTGTTTTCAACATTTATCTTCAAATAGAATGTTTTTTAATCTTTTTATTGCATTTTTATTGAGTTAATAATTCAGTTTAGTATTGGGCATTAATGCGTCAAATGTTTGTTTAGAAATATTTCAGAGACAGCCTCCTTCATTACTAAATTAGATAGATTTTTGGTGGAGCAATTATAGTTATTCATATAACTTTTTATTTTACCAATATCATTGTTGATAACCATTTTTAAAACGACCAGATTTTGTTATATGACTGTCAATTGAAATCATTTCAAGATATATTTCTCCTATCTTAATCCTTTCAAAATGATTGCTCATTCTTATTTCTGCTCGTTTATTGATCTATCTTAATCAACGTGGCAGACTAATCTAACCATTTTTGCACACTATTATACAAATTATCGAACTTTTAAAGTGTACAACACACATTAAATTCAAATAGTATCAAAAACCACTTCGTAAAAAACTATAGTGTACGCCCATTTTGCTACATGCTGCGTAACATCTTCTGTCATTTGAAACCATTCATTATATAACATAACTTGACGTAGTCTAAGATAACTTTATATGCATAAGTATGTACATTAAGGTTTATTTGGATGCCTTATTTAAAATATATACTTTTGACTATGCCTGTATAACTGCAACCTCAAAAATATTGGCAAATAATGTCGCACTGTGCATTCTAAAAAAATGCCGTGGTGGGGACCACATGTCTCTAATTCAATCTCATTTTATTCTAATTGACATTTCCAACGTTTTAAAGCAATCTGTTGAATACTTACATTTGGACATCCTAACGTCCCCAGATTAAAATTTGGATGTCTACTTTAATTTTGTGAAATTGTAGCATAATAATATTGTGTATGTATAAACTTTTCCAGTTTAAACTGACGTTTTATGCTGATTTATCTCACAAAGATTTATTTTCTTGCATTTTTGATTTTTCAAGTATTTTTATTTTTTTTATTACAAAATGTACTGCCATATTGAGCTAATTTGGGACCAAATTATTTTATTTTATTCTTCTTTTCTAATAAAGATATTAAGTATCTAAGGTTGACGACAACATTTTTGTAGCCACTGCCCAATAATTTGAGGATATTGGAAGTTTGATTATGCTATACTTTTGTGCCCTTGGTGTGTAATTGTGCCAGTTTCGTTGCCCATCATATCTTGTGCTAATTGCATTTAGAAGCGGTGAGGATCAGATTAAGTAACTTTGACTCTAATTTCAATATATAAGTAAATCATTCCAGGTTTATTGTTTCTTTGATTTATTTTATTGTCGAAATTCATTGTTGACAGCACGTACATTTTTTTTCTTTTTACGTAGAAAGGACATAAGATAGGATCCTTCTGGTAAGCAAAAATGCTAGGATCGATGGGGCCGTTCAAATCTTCTACCAATTTCTAATGTAATTCTTTAGTTTTCCGAAATGTCCAAAAAAGTGTAAGATTCATTGATTTTTGGTTATCTGCGAGCGGCATACTTGTGTGTACTAATTGTGTGTTGTAACTTTGCAATTTGACTCAACTCGATGTTCACACAAACGTTCGACAACACATCTCGCACTATTATCTACTTTATACGAATGCGTCGAAGCCCAACGTATATCTACTTCCATAGCGCTAGTATAGTAAGTTTTAGCATCACAAGCAGCATCAATTTTTAACCCATATTTGTTGGATTTAGACGGTATGCTGTTTTACAATGTTCGAAAAACAAATCAAATACATCTCGTATATGAGCCAACTTATCAAGAGTCTGTTGATTATTTCTTGATCAAATATCATCAAATTTGATACACGAAAGTAACGATTTAAACCGATTGACACCAATTGGCAGTCTAAATGCTTCAATACCTGTGCCATCCACCCTTCCACAAATCCAGCGCATTAAAGCGATTAGCACGACGAACACCAGCTACAGCTTTGTAATCAATAACTATATCAACACAATATAACATTTCATGATTAACATAGCGACTCGTAATCATTTTAATTACTTAATGAAGGGCTCAAAAATATCTCCACCTTTTTCTTCACAAAAACCTAGTCTGTAATAAAAGGCTTCGCGAACATTCCTTAGGATTTGGGGTAGAATATTGTGGCAAATTTCTATAATCCGCGTAACTCTGGTAACATTCTGGTAATGTTTGGCGTCCTTCGTGTTCATGTCCGTAAATATTTTATTTTAAATATCTCCAAAGGAAAAAGTCGTTTAGCGATAAGTCCGGCGATCTAGGTGGCCGCCGTATATTGCTCCGGGTGCAGATTACTCGTTGAGGAAAATGAAAAAAAAGATATTCCTCCATTTGTCTGGCGGCATGGACTGGACACCCATCTTGTTGAAACCAAGTTTCCTCAAAATTATTCGTTATATTTTGTATAGCAGGTAGATTGTCCTGCAGTAATTGCAAGGACGTCTGACAATTTAGAATGTGAGTTATGAAAAATGGTCCTATAATATGATCATCCAGAATTCTAGCCCAGACGTTTTCAACATCTGTGGATTTTGCAACTACACTAATATTTTTACTTTCTCGTGACCAATATCTGACTACAGACGGATAGTGGGGCCCATGAAGTAAAGAACTACATTCGTTGGTGAATATGATGTTTCTGAGAAAATTTTAATCTTGTCACATTTTCTCTTCATAGCATCACGTGACAAAATTTCCTTAATTTTTGAAATCTTAAAGCATTTGTATTTATGTCATTTATAATATTCCTTACTGTACTTTTCGGAATGTTAACATTTCCGGATATTTTACAACGAGGTTTACTTGCTTCTACAAACGCACATACTTGCACCTCCCTATCCATCCTTTTTTCGGGAAAAGGCTGGTCTTGCCCATCGCTGTTGTTGCATTTAGACCAACCAGTAATACTTCCAGACGCTTCGAAACGATGAATAATGTTGAAAATTGTTTGAAGCGTCCAACAACTGCTTCTGCACTTGAAGATGAGTAATACCATTTAATGATATTTCTTCGCTCCTTGCTTGTATAAACAGACATTTTAAATAAATATTCACTGTAAATTTTAATTTCTACTACTTAATGTCAAATTGACAACTGTATTATGCGTGATTTATGCGTTCTAAACAATCCCGTTCCCATGGATACGGCCGGCCGTATATTAGCTTCGCCAACAAGGTGGACATATCTACTATCACCATCTTCGTTATTCTAATGCAGATGTATATTGCACCATTGCATACAATGATATTTTCCTATGCCTAGAAGTGGACCTGATCAACCTGTATGTATTTCTTATCATCGAACTAAAATACAACAATAGCGAATACAAGATATTGAGAATTGTATTGTACCCTGATGTATTTCGATTAAACATTCCACGATTCCACCATAATAATTTATGCCTCCACATTCCCAACAGCTTGCGCCAATTAAAGAGGCTATCGGCTGGGCATGAGTTATTATTATGCCTGCTGCTCTAGACCGACTTAAGATGTTGCCTTTCCGCATTTGCCATGGAATCTGGGAAACTACAGAAAACCAAATTAAAAAAAAACATGCCGGGGTTTGAACCTAGTACCTCCGGACTGGGAAATGAGAGCGCACTAGACACTGCGCTACAAGCCGGTCAGTTAGTAAATTTCGATTCATCTGACTAGATGGTTGTATTCAAAAAATCTTCGTCGTGTTCTAATTTTCCCAGTAACCAATTACAATATTTCATTTGTCTTAAATTATCATCAGGTAGTAAACTATAACTAACATGGACTTTGTACGGTTTCAGCTCATTTCGAAGCACCTCTCCATGATCCATATTCGACAGTGTTTGCCGTCGTTCAGGATATAATTTTAAATATCTTGTACTCGCTGTTGTTGTATTTCGGTTTGATTGATAAAAAATACATAACGTATCTCGTTTATTTTCGTGAGTGTACCCCATTTTTGCGTTACTACCGCAACGGTAATTGACAGTTTGTAATTCCATAGCTATCTTGTTAAACATCGATTTTCGTTTACACGATAGTCAATTTTAAGTGATTGACACTTCGAAATTTCATAGCTACCTATCTTATTTAATCTCAAATCAGATTCTTCGTCAATTAACACACAATATCAACTTTTGTTTTCAAAATATGACACATGGTTGAAATCAGAAAAAGAAAATCTTTCCAGCTGACTCAGAATTCAATACAGCGCCCATAAGAAATAACAAAGTTGATGATGATCCAAAGAAAACGAAACGTTGGATAAAAAATGTAAGTACACTATTAAATAGGGGCGTCAAAGTGACCTCCAGTCTTTAGTTTGTCTCTGCAGTACCAAATAAAAGTACATACTACAAGAAAAATAATAAAATGAGCTTTTTCCAAAATCTCGAACGTCATTTGTTCTAAGTATACTTTCTATAGGGATCATAATAACCACAAAATTTAGCAACTTTGCCAAATTTAAACCTATCGTCGATTTTCGATAATAGGCGAGATGGCGTGTATCGGTGTCACTACTTATTTTTCCAAGAACAAGACGTTTCTTTCTCATTTTAGTCATCGTCATATTTTTCATCTGTAGGAACGAACCTCTTTGTAAAATCTCTGAAGTCTTTGAACGTTTTTTCATGTCATTCTATAAAGCTAGTAAAATAGTGTATATTTTAGATGTTGATACAATGGATATTACTAGTTGTTCTTCTTAACAATTATTCCGTTATTATTTTTACAGTTCATCTAATGGATCTTTAGTCGCACGTCATTGTTTGATGACATAAGCAAAGATTTTCGGTTAATCTATTTTTCCCATATTTTTCCTTATTTAATAGCGTTGTCGAATATTTAAGTGCGGAGAATACGTATGTCTGCATTACAAATCATATCTAGACTACTGCATTAATCAATCGTCAGATTGTATTTATTGTCTTGTCAGGTTTTGCGTGTATTATTTTTGTGTGATATTTGGAATATGTCAGATTTATATAAACGTTACAATCAAACGTTATGCGTCTTTTAGGTTATTGTAGCTTACTCGCGCTCAATTGACAGAATTCTAACCTACTTTGTCTGCATGTGAACTGTCAGAAATGCGTAAATTGTTTTAATGCATTATGTATGAGTTTGATATGAATATAGTGTTTAACTCGAACTAGAAGTACCGATTTGATTCATACGTATAAAAATTGGTGATGTGCGTCTAAAGATCTATTAGATGAACTGTAGTTAACAAATTATAATAATTTTAGCCATGAGTTCCAACTCTACAAAATTATTTGGGCACCTGCATATAAATATGAAAAGTTGTAACCAGTTTAAATGGAAAAGTTGATTTATTCATCCGATGCAACTGCAGCAGTGTGTACTTAAGACTTAAGCATGTAATGTTAGTTCTCTAATATTTAGTAGCACACTTATAACTATTTAAAACGACATTTACCCCATTATCCACCATTTTTTAAAGTCAATTTATAAAGACAACTAAATTGGAGTAGAGATAAAATTATACGACAAGGGAGAGCAGTGATATTTAAATGACGTATTAAATCCCGAGCAGGGGAACAGCCGAACTTCGAGGTCATCTCTATTAGTAATTCAAATTATTTACGCAAGCATTTAGGTACTACGTTAGCGTTAATTTCAAGCTAAAATGTGTTCTGGATAGGCCGGCCCAACTACAAATTATGCAGGTCGAAATTACCACCTGATTAATATTACTACCAGGTCTCGCCTTCTGATATTATAACGACATAGGCCTTCCCGATTATAAACTAGCTTAGGCGGAACTGGACGTGCTTAAGTAGTTACTTTACTTAATTAAGGAGGATTTTGGGGTATTGTATAATGTCGGTCCCATATAATCTACTCTAATAAGTGCAAGATTAGCACTCAATAAGAATTTATACCTATAACTCTCGTGCATGTTTATCTGTTATTTACTTGTATTATTGTCAGATATCCTTATTTGATGTGTGCATTGACACATCACGAATATCTTTTAGGGTATTTATATGTCTACAGCATTAAATATTTAGATGAAAGCTATACATGTCCTTCAATTTTGGTAAATACAAAGTATAATGGGGGATATTAAATTTTCACCAGAACTCCATTTAAATAATGCCCACAATTAAAGTGAAAAGATCTGAATGAATGGACTTACATACATGGTAATCCCAATACAGTCTAACACAACCGAAATTTGTCGGTCAAGGGAGAATTAAAAGGGTCGGGTAGCTGCGGGTTCGTCTCTACCTGGCGTATAGTATGCGGGTACCTGTCACACATACTCATAGAAATATCTACACAACCATATCAGACGGTTACCGCGTAGGATTCTTGTCGTAATGAAAACGTCTCCGCTTGAACCTAATGCGCTCTGACCTCGGGGTTCGTTCCGAAAGCGTGACTACGTTTTAACACGGACGTGCGCCAAATTTCTCGCTAACGTCGTAACAATTTTCGGAAGCGAGAGTGATCTGTTTGTACGAAACGAAACTTTTTAGAATCGTGGAGATAAACAGCGAATTGTTTACGGGCGTAGCGTAGGGTGTATGTCTGTCTACCTAACGCATTCTTTTCGGATGATACATTTTGTTTGGGCAAGTTATGACAAGTTGTAACGGTACGCTTCCAGCCCTGTTAGGGAAGGATGAATCAGGTTCATGCGAAGGGTAGTAAGAAGATTAAAATGAGAAACAACAATTTAATTCCATAAAAAAATAAATTCTTGTTTGCTATTGTACTATTCTTACAAAAAGGACAAATTCCAGACAAACAACGAAGTCGTTGGACAATTGAAAATTCAACTCACGCGATCACATGCAAGAATTTATCGAGCAGAAACAAAAATTATACAAACAAGCAAAACAACACCAGTAGTGAAATACTGCTTTAATTAAAAAAACTGCTTCAGCTAATTAAATATAATCTAATAAAAGATACCAACCTGCTTTGTATTAAAACATTAAAAAAATCGAGCCAACGTGTGTATTTCAAAGGTGGGAGATTGCGATATAGAGAACAGTTTTCCATGTCGCAGAACAAAATTGCCTCTGCAGGAGGGTGTTCGCTCCGATGCGTGATAAAATAGTTCACATACAGTCATGTTAAAAAAGAAATGGACTAACTTTTAATTGACTGAGGCAAATAGGATTATTTTGGCATAATTGGTTTTGATTCTTCTGTTTTCTTTTTTATTAGGAAATGCTTGATGCTTGGCCATAAAAGCTAATAGGTCAGAAGTCTAAATACCAGTTCTTGAACAACTTAAATCCGAACATAGAGCGTAGATAATGAATATCGTAGGAAGCTGTTAGATGATAAACTTGAAGAAAGTTTACAAAGATCGTAGAAGCTATTGGTTAACAATACATTTTTCGTGTTTCGTCTGTGCATCATAAAATTATGATTAACGAAAAATATCAATTACCGTATGGCGCTCCCAGTCAACCGATTTGCTTTTTTTTGTTGTGGTTTACCACACCTATCAGCAATATTTTCGCCAAATTTCAGCACCCTAGATTGACGCAGTGCCGAGTAGATTTGCTTTTGTGCATGTGTCGATTTTTGCAATGGAATTAAATTTGCAACAACGAATGTGTATTAAATTTTTGCGTTAAAAACGGATTCAAAGGTGCAAATAACTTGGAAATGTTGGAAAAGTGCTTCAGCAATGATATTCTCAAAAAACAGCGGTTTACCAGCGACACAAACGCTTTACACTTGGTCGTCAGTTCGTCGAAGATGATGAACGCAGTGGTAAGTCCTCTACATTGAAACCCGATAAAAACATCGACATAGTGGAAGAAATGGTGACCGAAAACCGTAAAATAAGTACCCAAGTATCCAATGAGGCACGTCCGAAAAAACCACGTCGTTTTCAGTTGAAAAAAAAGGTGAAGCTTACGGTTCTTATGGATTACAAAGGTGTTGTCCATCATGAATTTCTGCCATAAAATCAGACAGTCAACAAGGAGTATTACTTGGGCGTTATGAGGCGTTTGCGTGAAGTAATTCGCCTAAAAATGAAGGATCTCTCAGCAAACAGCTAGTGGATTTTGCATCATGACAACACACCGTCACACAGTGCTATCATTATCCGCGAATTTCTCACCAGAAACCTAACGAATACCATTCCGCAGCCACCAAATTCCCCTGATTGAGCTCCCTGCGACTTTTTTTCTGTTCGATACATTCAGAAAATCTATACGAGGGACGCGTTTTAACAGCTGAGATGAGACAATACAAATATGGAAGACCGCTCTGATGGCTGGTATAAATCGATGGGAATTATTTCGAAGGGGACAACACCAATTTTGAAGAATAAACTTGTTTTTTTTCTTTAAATTTTGTGAGTGAATTCCGGGAACTTTTTGGTCAAGGTGGTATGTGTGGTATTGGGGTGATGATACACTGCGACCTGAAGGATCTATTATGTCCCCCATTCTCGCTGTGTTTACAGTTGACCAATTAGTCCAATTCCTTTTAGAAAGTGCAGAATGTCGGAAGGCCCCAGATTAGGTAGTTCTCCCTCTTCAATTTCATGTGCTTCTAGAAAGAAGGCCCTTGAGTTGCACAGTGCAGAGCAGTTGATAGATGGATGTTTCATCCTTTACTCCACAAAATCTGCATTCGGCATTTTTGTTATTACGAGCCTGTTAGATGTCCGTTTAGTTTACGCGAGGATAAGAGGATCTCTGTCAATATACGAATATTAGTTTGGCTGAGCTTAATGCATTCTGAGGATCTCTTTTGGTTGTATCTTCCCAGAAGAGTTCTAGCTCGCCACATACCGTGGAGATTCTCCTAGTATTTGGAGTTTCTTTGCTCTACTATTTCACATTTGAGCTTCTCCAGTATTACACTGCTACCTATCACGCAAAAAGGATCCGGCTGATATCAGGTAAGAAAATAATAAAGTGGAACAAGTCAAAAGCCTTAGAACTGAGTATATATGTACATACGTATTGACCGACCACAAGATTAAAAGTTCTCAAATGCTGAGGATTTCCAGAGGCGTGCAGGATAAACAAATATTTTGAAATGACGGAAAGTATTGACCATTTCTCATGGAATATTACTTATTGGCTATCATCAATTTTGCTTGATCACTTCTTGTTAAGGCTATAACCACTCTACACATTTTTAAGGATCCAGTGGCAACAATCCTAAAAAGTTACAAAACAGAATTTTGGAAAAATTGTGATGAATTTTGGAAATTTTGTTATATTTAACTGCAAACTTGAATAAAAATTAACCGGTGGGGAGTCAAAGGATAATTTTTTAATGTTTTCAATCTTCTAGATTCCTAGGCAAAAATCTCAATAATTTCGCTATAGAAATTTTGTTCATCGTACATAATCTATCGTTTAATTGTGTGTGGCACCTCCCAAATTTTCAAACTTTCAAAAAAAAAATTACTGAAATTAACTCTAGAATAGTGGATATTCGTAAATTTTACGACACTCCTCAAACTTCGTAATGTGTGTTTATTATAGTTCAGTATTCTAGGTTTAATTATAGTTTGGCCATGCTTGACCACTACTTTTTAAAATTTCGGCACAAAAACATTTTTTTTCTTCAAGAAGAAACTGTCTACTGAAGGGATGCAGTTGATTATAGCTTGACGATCAAATGACTTTTTCAAAGGTCCAAAAACGCATGAATATTTTGAAAAATTATCAAACAATATTAGTTTAATCTTACTATGTGTCTGTAGACCGTTTCATTTTTTTCCTACATAAGTAAGTTATACCTATTTAAAAATATCCAAAGTTCCTTATACATATTTTCGACAAACTCAAGTGAAGATGACTTTAAATTTTTTGTTGTTCAAAGACATGGAACAGTGTTGTTAAGTTACCAGGAATATTATTTGGTAGCCAAACGTAGACCATAAGCAATCAATCTTCTTGCAGTAGAAAATTTGGGGTTGAAGAAAAACAATTTCTTTCTTAGTTATTTTTCCTTCAAGACTTTGATGAAACATAGTTAAACGATGTTCAATATTACAGTGCAGTAGAAAGTTTGATTTAGGAAAGAAATTATTCCTATTAAATTCTTGTGGGTGTTAAACACAGACAATTGTGTCCGATGAATAAAGCTCTGGTTAGGAATTTTATTACGAGCCCTTTAAACAGGTATAAATTGGAGTGTTTATATGTAGTTTAAACAGAATCTGATTAAATCAAGTTTAGTAAAAGATGCAATACATGTTTTTGTTGCTGGAAGAGGAAATCATGCCCTTATACATATAATCCTGGTACGAATGGTTTGAATTCAGCAAGCAAACATTGCAACGTGATTCATCCTAACCCCAAATTTGTCAGACAATTTTATGTTCGTTCCGTCTTTATAAGCACCAACTATTGAATCGAAGACCTTCACTTTTTCTACAACCCACCAGTTGTCATGTAATGCGTATATCTGTCAATAAAAACCGGATAAAACATTTAATATTTTTGAAGATGCAATTATTGCACCCACACATGCTGCCATTAACGTTACTAGCATTAACTTTTCTTTCCCGACAGTTATGGACTTTACAACTATTTGTGTGGCAATAAAATTTTATTGTTTAGAATTGCCATTAATTTATGTTCCCTACAATTACGTAATGGATCAGATACAGATCTCGAGGACGATAAATTACCAAACTACTTCCTTGTACGGGCATCGTATTCTCTGCGGATAATTGTCCTGGATACGATTAAAAATGTGAAATTGTATGTTTGCGTGCAACGTAGTATGTATGTACATATATGTTTCAGTTAAGATCCGTTTTCGCTGTTAAAACATTTACATATCTGTTGGTTAATAAGTATAACAAATGTACTTTTCTATGAAATTTTCTTCTAATATTTCGTATTCTACTACTGCATTTTTCTAAAAAATTAGCTGTAATTTAAACTCGCAGTTAGTAGTTCATAGTTGTTTGCGCTAATAGTAAAATGCTTTTGTGGATATATGAATTTGCACCGCAGATTTTTTTTCCTCTTAAGAGCTGAATGTTGAAAATATTCAACTGATAAAAAAGCTTTTTCCATATTGCGACTAAAACTTGCTCAATTTTGTTCAATATTTAATCGTACTCTTGTGAATGATTGAAACCGTTGCAATATTTACAGTGAAGCAGTCTCCTATAAAAAACTAACGAGATGTAAAAATATTTGCAGTTGAACGAGATTTAATTAATTAAAAACTCCGTTGGTTATGAAAGGTAAATTGACTTACACTACTTTGATCGTAGAAACTATATTCCCTTAAACAGATCCTGACCTGCTTTTCCGTACATCTAAGAATATAATTTCCCAATTCGCAATTGAGGTTAAGCATATGGGGGCATATCAGTACTTATACAGAAGGGAAGGAGATAACTTCACGGTCGTAACTTCGCGTAATGGAGAGCTTCAAAAAGAGGCCAGCCAAGTGGTTTGCCAACTGGGGCGCATACTACGAGCTATACAATTGGTCCTCGCGAAATAGATAATGCTCCGGTTAGGCGGAATTTATACGAAAAGTTTATGTTTGGCGCTGCTGCTGCTGCAACCGGCAAGATCATTAGGGAATATGGGCATCAAAGCGTAGAAGGAGATGCAAGCGAGCTGTGTTGTAGATATCGCGAAATAAGCAATAAAATCTGGAACGAAGAAGATCTGAGAATGTGTGGCTAGGTTTGCGTTTGAAATCCAATGATTTACGTAAAGCTTTCTTACGAATGCACGGAAATATATTGATTACGAAACTTGCTCCAGCAGACAACACTATGAATATGTATCATCGCCTGATATAATTGCTAAAGGTTTCGAAGATGAATCTTTATAATAAATGTCACATTCAAGGGCTTTTGAATTTTAGGTTTTAACATAGTACTTAAGCGGGTAGGGATGCGTAGTATACTGACAGATATACATATGTGGTAAAATATCTTGGAAAACTACACACAAAGCTAGACATCAGCTCGTACTAAAAAGCAATGACAGCTCGTTTATAGTAATAAACTTCTCAAACGTATCTATTACCCACCAAAAGGAATGTTAATGTAGCAGTCACAAATCATTTTTAGCATTTACAAACAGACCACCATGTGATGCCTAATGCTTGCCCAACAGATAACACACTTTTTTTATAACCATTTTCGTGTTGATTTATTAGCAGTGTTATATGTAGAACAGTTTTCGCGATCTTTGTTTTACTTTTCCTTTACTAATATCTTTATTTTATTACTCACGTCAATCATTAGGAGATTACGCAGGAGAATGGATGCAGCTTTATCTTTTCTCGGTGTATAGGTCATAAATAGTTTGAAGGCAATTTTATCTTATCGTAATGGTCTGCTAAAGCGCACTAATTGTATTATCAGCCTAATAATTTTATACGTGTCTTCATAAAACGCATATGAACAAAATGTACGAATTTTGGTTGGATATGTATTCGTTATGAATGAAGTCCTGACCTTGAACTAATCTTCAATCATATGTCTTGAATGAAATAGTCAGATATAGCGGTTGGAAATTGCAAAGTAATGATAATTTTTTTAGTGGTTCAGTGAAGATAGAATAATTACGCTAAATATGGTGATTTCTCATATGTTACATACACATGTGTGTATGCATGTATATATGTATATATTTGTGACGGATTATTGCATTTATTCATGTAATGAACTAAACAGTTGTTATACAATATCACAATTATCACGAAAGATACATACATACATGTACATAGGTGCTTATTGCAGACATTTGAATTGCATATATTGAATGTTTTTTTCAGCATTTTTTTCATTTCTGGTTAAATTGCATCAATTTACTCTGTAATATGCCTTTTAATTCTTGTAGCGTTGTTGGTCGCCTTCTAAACATTTTTAAATAACCTCACAGTCAGTAATCCACTAGATTAAGATCATGTGATCTTGGTGGCCATAAATTTGCGAAATGTCTGCTTCTTCTGTGACTGGTTTGCATGTATCGTTCACCATTTACAATTACAGATTTGGCTTCTCCATTCTTCGTTTCATCGTAGAAATACGGACCAATGATAACATCAGCTGTAAAACCGTTTCAAACAGGAATGAAGACTTTATTGAACGATTCTTTGTGGATTTTTTCTAGATCAAATTGTACAGCTTTGAGTATTGACTCCACCATTAAGAAAAAAAATGTTTGCATCTGCCCATTAAATACGGATTCAATTTCCATTTGAGCCATTACTCGCAAAAACATCGTACCTAGTAGCCAAATCTGCCTCCTCTAATTCAAACAGCATTTTCCGTTTATGTGAATACATTTTTGGAATTTTGCAATCGCTTGGATAATGCATTTGCACCAGTGATTGCTAGTGGATTACCTCTGGCTATACCCTGATTTTCATGAACAATCTTGGTAATTTTAACATCACTAATTTATCGGTCTTCCTGAATTTATCGGTCTTCCTGATCTTGGTAGGTCAATTGCAGACATTTTTCTTTCAAATTATTGTATCTAATTACCGTACGCTTTCATTTGACAGGACGCCACTCTCACACTCATTCTCGTGCGAAATCTTCATAATCCCCGTGTTTCCCATAGATACAGTAAAAACCCATTCCTTAAGTAACTAGATCTTGTTTATTTTTTATTATTGACTTAATGTATATCCAGCACTTTATGATCTTTTGAATGAGATTGTTTTAATATTTATTTTGCCAATATAATGGTGGTCATGATAAGCGATTTACTGTACCGGTAAGGCTTTTAGTGTGACTGGTGGATTTTTTTATGGTAACAAATTAAAGATTGAAGAGGGGATTTGGAAAAATTTTGGGGACGTATCGGGGGTAGAAGGAGAAAGCAACATCTCTCAAATACCAGACTGGACGCAGTCTTGTTTGTAATAGCTTTTGTCAGTAGGTATACCATAATTTGTAGCACCGCTTAACGCAATGATGGTCCCTGGCACAGAAGAAAAGCAAGTGGGAATATCATTATTCCTAGAAAGGCTGATAGGTTTGGTGTATCGGTTTTAAAGTGCCAAGATTTTTTTGGAACAAAATTTCCTTTATTCCATTGGTTTTCTTTTTAATTCTGAGAGAATTATTAACTTCCAAAAGCCAGTAGGAGAGTTGTTCAAACATTTTAAACTTAGAGAAGAGTTCCTAGAGCAAAACACCATACTTTGTGTTAATTTTCTGCATTTATCCTTGATAATATACAGAGTTTTTGAAAAGTTTGTGTAATATTCATCTGTTATATATGTATTACGCCTACGCGGTAGAAAAAAGTCGACAAAGATAACTAAAAATCTATGATTTTTCTGCCAATGAACCGGTACAAAGCTTCTTGGGAAGGGTGGGTGGGTGTATATATATATCTTTTCGAATACAAACTCTTTTGGGTTAGGTAAGAGAAAACAATACGTCTTGAAGAAAGAGAACAGAACATGGACAAGGTAAAAACATGGCAAGTGCAAGTAAAGATCTATGCCAGAACAGAAGAGAACGAGGCAAGTATGTACAACGAAATAGCAAGATAAATACAAGGAACAAACAAGGTGATTATAGGAGACAACGAAGAATGAACGAGGCAAGAAGAAGTAATTCAAAGAACACTGCAGTATTTTCAAAATATGGGCTTGATATGCCGTTCTAAGACCCACACTTCATGTTCAGTTGATGCTGAAAATTATACCAATTGTTAGATATGCGATTTTGACAGCTGAGGTTCGATTGCCCAAGCAAAATCTGTGATCTGTGAGGTGGTTGATTTTGCACGTAAAGAATACATATCAAGAACCTTATATAAATTTCTGACAATGTAGCCATCACCTTAGAAGGATTAGTGAAGAACTATCCCATCATATTAAGTGCTTACGGTTATGACATAAAAATTTCAAGTTGTTATTATGCCTGAGGTTAGTATGGGAAGCATTGTCTGAAAGAAAGTTCAAATGACCTGATTCAGGATGAAATTATTGTTGTCGGTTTTGTTGGATTTTTTAAGCTAGTAAAGCAATGAGGAGCAATGATAATTTCGTTTGAGGGAAGGCTAAAAATGGAAACAGTTACACAATAATAATTCACTACTAGATAAATGATCGATTATCGACTTTTCTGAAACTGTACTTTTTGTACTATTTTTTTGACGCATTTGACGAGATTTGTTCGACAAATGAGTTAGTTGTTGGCCATTCCGATTTTTTGTTCATCATATTTTGTCAATTGTGTGAATTATAACCAATTATTTTTATTTAGAATGCACATATTGGTAAAATTTATGTGTGAAATATCGCACATAAAATATATAACCGCATATTTTACTGTTTAAGATAATAGATATCTTTACACAACATATGAATTAACTATCGCAAGTTACCTTACGTTGTCGCTAGTAAACATGAAATAAAATGATTGATAAAGAAGCAATAACTTGAGTTTGCTATACAAGACTACCCTCTAGTACATGTAAGGCAATAAAATGATCGGAAATGGTGACTGAAACGGCGGTGGTAGACAAACGTTATCTTACTAGTAAAAATTCGATAACAAATTCCTATGCATTTCCCTGCATACTTAAGCAATAGCCGTGTCAGAACCTATTGCAGTGTCTGCTGTAGTTTACTTTAACATAAGTGCACTGAATATTTAGTTTTAGTAATAAACATGAGAAATAAGAGAAATTTGTGAACATTAATGGAATAGATTGGCGCTTCTGTGCGTACACTTTAGCTCTAAATAAAGCTGAAACATCTAATTTGTAGTGAACTTTCAATTCATTATAAACACCGTGTAATTGCAAATCATATAATAACCGTAACAGTTTGCAATTATACTCGAGGACTGTGTTTAATTAAATTTCATGCGGTATAAATGTAGCCTTTTCTTCAGTTGATCTACTAAAATGAAGATTATCCTGTCAGCGTATGTAATCATTTTCTACTAAAGCATCTGACTGCAATTTAGAGGCATGTAAAATCATATTAATGTGTATGAAATTGATAATTATACATCTTTCTTGTTAATAGTTAAATAGTACAATCTGTATGTAAGAAACCAGATTAAAAACCCAGACAATTGTATATGTAAATAGCTCGTTTCGTTATTTAGACACGGAACAATAAAAATATATACATATTATCAAATATTTTATTATATTTGTTTTGTTCATGAGCCATTCCCTTAAAATCTGCTCCTAATTTCATTTACTGCAGAAAGTCATGGCATAAAAGTCATGATGTCTGTGCACAATTTTGTACCTTGTCTGTATCGTCTAGCAGTGTCAGTAGTTTTGGTTTTCACAAAATTTGTTGTTTATTGTTAATAGAATGCTACTACTTTGTTGGTTATCCTAAAAGGAAGGAGATATACCCATATGCTAGTTATGGATGTATGCATACATATGATACCTGAAGGTCATTTATTGAAGTAACAATTTGACATATGTTTGCGAAGTTCTATCTGTCAAATAAGCTGTTCGAAACTTTAGATCGAATTATTGCATTTATGACGCGAAATTACGGTTAGTGCCTGTTCTAATCATATGCTAGTGTCACCAAGATGAAAATTTAATAGCTCGATTTGCGAGGGGATACGAGGCCATTGAATGTTAATTGCAACGCACAGAAAATTAAGGTAAATCTTTATAAAATGTTTTTATTAGTTTTTATTCGAAAGATAGCCCACCACTTCGAAGTGTACTGAGTGACATTAGAAGTGTTACACGCAGAAGGAGTTCTTTGCTTAACTTGATTTTTTGGCAATGTGATAGTTTTACGTTAGAAATGCAACAATAACATTTGCAAGAAATTTTATTAACATGTAACACGAAAAGAATTAATAATGTGTTTGGCGACGACGTATGTAGCTGACTACATTCCTGTACACCTCTAGACATCGAGAAAATGAGATGGTCTATATCTGCTTGTGACACCTCGTTTCAAGCAACTTCAACTTCGTTGATTAACTGCGCCAAAGTTTGTGGAGGATGTTGCAAAGTTTTTTCCGCATGATATTTCACATATGGTCGATTGGGCCTAAGTCCCCCTAAGCCAAGGGGACACGCAATAACTAAACTTTTCTATATTAGTCAGCTCTCATGAACATGAATCTGTTCACAGAAAAGTAGTGTGGATGATGGTGCAAAATGGACAGTCTCCTTCCCATGATATCCCGCACATGTTCCATGGGGTTTAAGTCCGTGAAACGGGGTGGCCACGGCAAAACATTAACGCCTGCTTCTTGGTGAAACTCTATAGTTCAACAAACAATATGGCGACGTGCACTGTCTTGTTGAAAAAGGACATGTGGATGGCCATCTAGCTATGACATTATACCATTCTACTTCTCAATGCTGCCGTTCTTTGCACCGGGCACTAATCGTAGACGGTATGAAAAAATCCTAAGGCTCGAATGCGGCGATATAGTGTACGCATAGTAACAGGTCTACCTTCTTCTCCAAACTATTAGTCAGCGAATGACGTGTTGTAGCAGAGCGGTCTAGTAGAGCTAGTCGTCTGAACCCCTATCTTGATACTCTGTGGTACGCCTCGGTTGACCAGTTGGTCTTCTTCGTGCTCGTCTACGTTCTTCTGTTCAGATACGACGCACTAGCATTTACCGCCATTGCAGTACAATTAACACGACACCTGCAACAAAAATTGTTGTAGCTGGGTAGAATTATTCTGCCACTGTCAAAGTCACTAACACAGTGATATTCGACGTTTTCGAACTCTATTGTCTTGAAGCTTTTGTAATAATCATTCATGGCCCATGGCCCATTCTGCGAATTGAATCCTTTTATATGGATGCAATTAGTTTTTCCATATAATTCTACTCGCAGACATACTAATGCTACTTGCCTAGCAATATTTTTCGGGATACAATAAGGATTTTCAATAATGCTCTGCATGACTAAATTTTCATTTTATTCATTGCATACTGCAGGATTTAGAAATGCCAGCTTTTTATAATTCACACTACCTGTTTGTCTAAATCTCACTAAAAGCCTACTCAAAACTTTTGCATAGGGATATCTTCAATTCGGAAATTTTCGCATATAAAGGCGAGCAGCTTCATTAACGTATTCATCTGCCCTGCCAATGGCTAGGAGCATATCGACTAGCTCATTTCTGTAATGTTGTGGCATGTTTATCAATAAACAGAAAATAAAGACAACACAATTAGAGTTACTAATATTCTGACAATTAGACCAAGACATTAGTCATAGACAAATACTATTAGATATAGACGGCCATCTATCGTGTTAACGAAAGAGAAAGTGGTACCCTAGCGGGCGTAGTACACACTATGTAACAAGCGGGAATTTTGAATTTAATCGGATATTTAATGCGTTTAAATATATTTTTTTAATATCAATAGAGAGAAGAACATTTTAGGTGTGCATTATTTATTCAGGTGCGTTTTTATACTATAGCAAAATACACAAATATGTTGCGTACTTGAACTTACAAAAGTCTGTCAAAGTCAAACTATAATATGAAGGCGCACATTCTGTTTGAATACCGCACACCTAATGTGTTTATTATTTCTACCACAATGTGGAACACAACACGAAAAAACCATTATTATTTGAAGACTGAATTCAATGAACACAGTGAATTTCAATAATTTCGTAATTTGGGTTAGAACAGGCGAAAAAGTTACAAACCAACAAACAGCCGAAATTGAACTGAATCATGACTGACATGACTGATGACTGAATCATGATGTGGATATAAATGTATAAATGTCGATAATATTGATCGCGTCAGATGTGCGTCGATATTTACAGATAGCCGCGCCATCTGTGTCCGTAGTAATAAAAAGTGTCCTATTCTAATTCCCATTACTTTACTTGATTGGGTATGGACATTAGTGTCATTAGTGTTTGGCATGTGTCAACTACATTTTAATTTCAGTGTGTGCTATGATTATTTTTTCACTTTCTTATAAACATAATAATGATCATTGGATGACAAAATATACAAAATAATTTTTTTTGGGAGAAGAAACAATTTTACAAAATAAAGTTATTTAGATGTTTTATTTATAATTAATTAGCCTTACGATTATGATAAAAATTTATAGTTAATTCCATTTATGTGTTTGACTCAAGCTGTATACCTACAGCTGTTGTATAATTATTTTTACAGAGGTACTGAATAATTGCTAATAATTCTTTCAAATCCGGAAAGGTCGAGCTATTAGAAATATGTATAAACAGACCATACTAATATTTTAAATGTTAAAGAGAGAATAGCATTGCAGAGAATACCGATTAAAATCAATATTGCACCATTATGTTAGTTGTAGTGCCTCTCATAATTTAGTTTAAAATTTCAACTTAATTACTAACTTATTGTTTGAAATCGAAAGTACCTTATTCGAAACAAGTAATATATGAATTTACCACTAACATTGCATTCACTTTATTATAAAAAATGTTATGGATTAAAATAGCCTTAAACAATTAATTTTGTTGCAATAATTTCTACACACTTAATTCCGGTTTCTTTTGTTTTATTACTTAATTTACAAGTTCCTATGCTGTACTGAGTGCCATATAACGTGTGTGCGTGAC
>ML219209.1:38324-92060 GCA_004785975.1 Popillia japonica
ACGTCTGTGCATCGACCATAGAAGATTTAAACGATATCGTCTACATGGGTGACTTTTGCGATCACCACCCAGGAGGACAAAATGTGGTGGGTGGTGGTTTTGTATTTTCATGCAAAATGTGGCAACTCTGGTAGGTACAATACTGGATCAACTACAGATGAGGTTATAATATTAATAACAAATAAAGTGTCACTGACGTTAGAGATACAATTCGTAAAATTGGTATTCTGGTTGACCCACCATTTAATGTTGGGACATAATTGATAGAGTAACATTGTTTGCACCAAGGTAGTATTGCTTCAAAATTTTACAAATACAGCCTACACGCACAGTGCACGTAAGAAACACTATACTAGTAGTCTTGACAAACAATATACCTTAGCAAGCCGCTGCAACTGCCCCTGACACAAAAAATGATTTTGTTGTAATAAAACCATACAGAAGATTATGGTTAAAACAGAATCATATTTCAACATGGCTATAGCTCAGGGAGAAAAAGCTTGACAGAAATTGAGAAGTGACACATCAAGGTATAAGGTATTTGGCTAATTGAATGGCCTAAAATTGAAACAATTTACAAAACAGTGATGCAACTTACTCAGAAAAACCAGCAAAAGTTAGACATTAAGCAGAGGAAAACATCAAGTAGAATTTTTGGAGGAAAATATGGAGCGATGATGGGAAAGAAGGATGAATATGGAATTGTATGAAGTGTTTCAAGACAAACATATCAGGCAATTTGTAAAAGCCAAAAAGTTGCAATGGTTGGGTCACCTCGGGGAATGCATAATAACAGAAGCGTGAAAGATAGCTTGGAAGTAACCGCAAGGAATGAGGAAAAGAGGTAGACCGAGGAAAAGATGGAGGGACGCAATAGAGGAAGATTTGAAAGAGAAAATTATCTGGAATTGGAGGAACGTAGCAAAGCATAGAGAGGAATGGAGGAGAGTAACACAGCTCTAGGCCTCACAAGCTGTATATGATACATCTTTTAAATTGTTTATCAATTGAGTTATTTTAGCTCCAAAAGTAAATATCAGGGCGTCCATCAGTTTGTAGCCTAAGTCCTCCAATTTGGCCATGAAAATGCACTTATATGAGCCAATTCCGTTCATTGATGGTGATAATGATGTTTTATTCTTTTCCTTTGCTAATAGAGGTTTTTTGGCGATTTTTTTACGATCTGGTGAGCCAAATGGTTGCATACTAAAAAACTGATTCCATAATCTCCCTGAGCAATTTAAACTCCTCCGTCTACTTAATGCCTCCCTTTCTCCCAACACACGCTCTATACAGCTACGTGCACAAGCGTTATACCTACCTACAATCAAGGAAGACTATAGTAAGAGCTTACATTTTCCATGAATTTTCCACGACGGTTTTTTCACGAGGTAGTCAAATTTTATTAAAAAGCGTGGGCTAAACCAATTTTATCACTTTATGTACATGTTTTACTCTTTCGTCCGGAAGAACTAAATAAGCCGCTTTAATCTCCCATACAAGGAAAATATTAAATAAGTTTGCTGGAAATGCTCTAAAAATCCATTACGCCTAGCTCGCGCGCAATACGCGACGGCAAGTCAAATCTCATCTTCAATCCGAAAAACCGACAAGCTAATCTACGTTTCCCGCACGAAAAGAGTAGAGTTGATTAAATGGGCGCGTCAGACACTTCAGCTAACGGCGTACCAAAAGAAAAACATCGAATGCGAAAGCAGCCACCTCCCTCGCTTCTCATCCTCTACAGCGTCTTCATTACACATTCGCCATTCGTACCACCTTACAGCGAAATTTGCAGGAAGTTCTATCGCCTCTTTTACAACAGCAACGTGTGTAGTGTTTTTCAACTATACGAGCTAAGTATGTTGTGTGAATTTTCTTGCCAACGACAGCACATTTCTATGGAATATCGTAAAATCGCTTATCTATTCTGCATATAAAAAATAAATCAATGGCGAACAGATCGCGTGTTAGAATATTGATGGTGTATTTGTGCTGGAATGTTATAGTTCTTGAAGAAATTCGCTTCGTAGTACCTAACGGTAATATTCAAGGTCAAATTAAGCTGATGCTCGGTTTAGTTCATTTGTAAATTTGTACATTTACTATCTAATCGATTTATTACCTATTCTTATCAAAGTACGGTATGAAACACTTTGGCGGTAACTTCGAATTATTCCAGTTAATAGCTCCCGGTTCATATTCTATTGAGTGAAGACTAAACATAAACATTCAAGTCATGATAAAGTGGAATTCCTTATGTATAATTCTATTTTTATCTGGAATTCATAACATACATACATACATACGTATTTCCATGTAAAAAGTAGATAATACGGCGTGAAGTGTAGTGTTGATAACTGTAGTCTTTCATAGTTTTAATGCCGCTATTACACTATCACGAATTATCGTGAACATTGGGTACATATTATACAAGCAGTATATCTTCGATTAGATTGAATGATTTTCTTTTCACATTTATGGATTGCCAAAAGCTCAGGGAAGAGGAAGGGATACAAAAAGTAGAATTAATTTAATTTTGAAGTTGGGTTATCAAGGTTGTTAAGTGTATTGAATACAGTACATATATGGTGTGATAACTTGGGTTCCAGTGGAAAATGATAACGTGATTAGTAATGATATATTATCAACATAATAAAATAAACACATGTGAATTAAGTGGTTATTATGAGTCATTCAACTAGTAATTACTACACTAATTAGCATAATAATCCATTGAGTTTAGTTAGCTCTCCTAAATTATTATTATTTACCTTTTCAAATCTTTTGCCAACATTTCTTTTTACTATACAGGGTGTTTACAAAAGATGTGGCAATATTAAAGGGGGTGATTGCCCTGGTCATTTTATACAAAAAAGTTCCTATGTCAGTGAAAAAAACAGGACTGTTTAAAAATATTTTGGTACGCATGATAAATGGATATGCACTAAAATGTTTTTTTTTACTAAAAAATGGTACGTCGTACGATAAAAAATTAAGAGAGCTTTTTTCTTCACAATTAAACAACGAATAAAACATATTTTTATTTTTAGAGAAATCAGTGGCGTCCTATTTTTTTCTTGAAAAATAGCCTGTGACGTGCTGGTCGTGTTGGTTTCAAAGTATGTGTCTCCCACAACTATTAACACGCCTAAAATTTCATTATGATATCTCAAGTCGTTTTGGAAAAATCTAATTTTTACTGTTTTTTTTTTATTAAACTTCAACACGCTGTAGATCGGTAACGAAGCGTTTGCCGACCTATTTTTATAGGAACTTTTTTGTATAAAATGACCTGGGCTATCACCCCTTTTAGTATTGCCGCATCTTTTTTAAACACCCTGTATATTTATGATAATGCAATATATTCTTCTATCTTACATTTCTTCCGTATGTAAAAGCTTCTGCCATCTTTTCATTAGTTCAATTACTATACAATTCGCCTCGTTCCATAAGTAGTTCTTTATATGCCTTTTTCTGTCCTTCCAAGGAGTTCTTCTCATTTCAAATACTTGTTGTATAAATTCTGTTTTCAATAACCCATGTTTCAGTGTCATAAGATAAAATTGACTTTAAAATTTGGTGTATATAGTCTTCTGTTACCCCATTTAACATCAAATCATCTAGAAATCATCTAGTAGTAGAAATATTAGACACCCAAGCTCTTAGATTTTGATCAAAATGGATGTAATTATTCCTTTGTTTTGTTGCTGTGCTTCATCAGCTTGAATTTTTTCTAAATCGTTACCTTTATCTTCTATTTTAAAATTATTTTTTGTGGTATCTACTTGTAGGTACATACTTCCTGTTTCATCTTATTGGTCATACTAGTAGTAGTACATGTAGTTTCGTTTTCTAATATCTGTTTTTTGATAAAATGAGCTATTCGAAAAGCATATCAAATCAGTTTCACAGTTCTTTATCACGAACTGATGAGCACTAACAAGTCTGAAAAACTTATGTAGACCTGTCACACATGTCTTTATCCACTGTAGTGCCATCATATAACGTGTGTGCCATCGTACATGTAGTGGTATGTCATCCAACTAATCGGGTGACTTATTTTGCAGACAATTTAAATGATCTATCGCATTTAATTTTTCGGGGAGTACATATGGCCCAAATAAATGATCGCCCAATATTCCAACCAATACATTTATTGATGTCCTATTTTGGGATGAACTCTAACGGATATCTTGTGGGCTTTTATCGACCCAATGATAAATATTATGGTAATTCAGCACACCATTTTTTGTGAAGCAGTATTCATCGGTAAACAGGATCATGGACCGAAGATTTGGAAGACGAGTTGCTGTTTGACGAAACCATTCATAACAGATAACCCGTCGAGGAAAATCATTGTCTGATAGACGCTGGATTTTCTGTACGTAATACGGGTGCAGTAAAAGATTTTATCCTGTTTCTCCGTAGATTAAAATTATGTCCATGCACTCAATATTCGTATAGCCTGGCTTAATGCACACATAAGGCAAGGAATTCCTGAGAATGACTGAACGTTTTGCCCGTGTTGCCCATCCATTTATGCGTTGCGCTCGAATAACAGGGCCGGACTGAGATTGAAAAATATTATTTTCTCGTTACTGCGTGGGCATAAGGTATTCATTTTTTGGAAATTAGTTTTGCATACTATTAGCTTTAAGCTCTTTTATTTTCATAGACTGTTTAGCGAAATATTGATATTTATTGTGAATACCCTTAGTATCTTCAAACATATGAAAAGTTTTGGGTCTTCTTGGAGGTTATGGTTCTGACCTAGATCCCACCGCTTAGATGCGCTACCTATTTTTTCTTTACCTTTAATTTACAACCTATACGATTCTATTACGAAGTCTTCTATGCATTACTAACAGGAAACATGTTTGAATAAATTCTTCCTTTGGACTGGTGAATAAAATAGATTATCCAGATTATGTAGTGGATAAATGATGATACCAAGAATGGGAAATGAACATCTTATTTGACTTGTGAAAGTTTTTTTACTCACTTTACGTGGGATGGTCATGGAAATACATGAAAATTATTGATTCTATAGTCACGATAACCTATGAGAAACCGGGTATGTCTTTTCAAGAGAATTGTCAACTAAATGTTTTTTGCTGGTATAATAATTAACTTATACTCGCACATTCCGAGGAGCTAGATGTCTGGGTAACGAAGATTTGTATTACCATTGGACAAGCTTTTTTTGTTGAATTGTTCAAGGTTCGATTTTGGGTATCACCTGAATTAGAAGTACATACGACAAAATTTTTGTTATTGGTACTGATTTGTATAATATAATTGGAGCGGTATTAATGTTCTTCAATTTAGTTTTCTTGTCGTAAATTTTTTCAATATTTATCCCAATGGTTTACAAGAACACAAAATGACAGAAATAACGACAAGTGTGAAATTTGTTGCCAAATCGTAGTTATAGCATTTTATGGCTTAAATATTACCTCAACTGGTTAATTCTTGACCATCGCCTGCTGTACTTTACTTAGCTGACATTACAAATAACTTCAAAGAAAATCGTAAGTGTGTAAATTTCTATACTCCCAATTTGTCCGAACATAATGGTAATGGTTTGCTAAAGATATCCAAAGCTACCAGGTTGTGGCAAGTCTTTGTACATCATGAGATGGACTAAAACAATCTAAAAAGATCGTTATAAAGTTAACTTTGACTAATCAAGGGTTCACCTCTTATTTCTTCTGAAAAAATCAGTAAATTTTGTCCTACACAGGGAGTTTTTTGTCTGTTTAAAGCATGCCAAAGTATTCCAGTATGTTCTCCGCATGAAACTTATCTAAAAATATTTTTTCTCGTTTTCATCTTGTACATACTTCGGTTTCCAATACTAATCGACAATTTCAGAATCAGACTTGACCTTAAAACCACTTACATTGGTGGTGTTTAAGCTTGTATGAATTTCATTCTATTTTAAAGGTTCAAGCATTTTTTCCCAGGTTAGGTACGATTTGTATGACTTAAACCTTAGATCATAAAAAGTCTTTATATACAATGATTATCTCGCATCTTTTTATCTCATATGATACTTTATGTTTTTTCGTCAATGATTGATGATTGTGCATCACTCCAAACGTGTCGTCAAACCATTTACAAATTTTCCAATTTACCCAAAAAGGGCCCGAATTTAATTTCATTTAATAATTGTTTGACAAGAACATTTTGAATACATCATTGGTGAATTACTATACGCATAACGCGTTGTGAGTTGGTGCGTGACCGAGTTCGGTTATTGAGAACAGTTTAAATATACATTTATGTGTGTTCAATTTGTTTCTTCGGTGAATCCCTACAGTGCTTATAATAGTTAGGCGTACATGCAACAAATAATTATTATTGTTTACTCTAGATAAACGTGGATTCAAGATAGAAAATTATATTTGTGTTACTCTGCGACGTTTGAATTTTTTATCAATCATTAAAAACACATTCCGTAATGCAAATCATTGGATAAAAATTTGCAACCGTTTAAATAAACTTAGCGATTTAATCTGAATATTCAGGAAATCCGCGGATTTGTATTATTTACCGAAAGATTACAATACACACTAGTTATTATATTGACCTTGATCGTATGTATTATAATTGTATCACTGATAATAATTATTCTTATCTTTCACTTTTAGCTTCTAGAATACTAATCGAGATATTTACTGTCTTTGCAAACAGGCTTAATTACATTTCATTTTATTCTTGCGCTTCCTCCTGATATAATATTCCGTGTATAAAACCTGTTTCAATAACTTTTCTAGACGCACCGAACCCATATTTTTCACCGAAATCATATTCGGTATGATTTTTACCTGAGCCAGGCGTTGTAAATAAATCTTTGCATTGTTAACTTGGAGATTTAAAGATTAAATTTACGACACCTCCGGTCACAGACAAAGGAATCTTCGTTAAAATTCTGTAAAAGTAAAAACATAATTTATATATTCCCGTCACAGTAATTGTAGAAATATTTCTAAAATATGCAGGCTAAGGAATGGAATTAAATAAACTATGCGGAATTCGACCAAATCAACTCTAATTTTCTTATAATAGTTTTTGTCTTGCGCTTAGAAAGCGATTCAGTTATAAGAGTGCCGATCACAATTTTCATACACTGTGTGCGTAATATAAACAAACAGATCTAAAAATATTACATCATCTTCACCTACTTACATACTTGAACTGATAACCTCCTGTTTACATTATACAAAAATATGTAATCCTTTTATCGTTCGTGTTTTATTTTTATTTTATGAAACAAAAATTATAATAACAATCGATATGGCTGGATATGAAATCATCATTTTCGATTGCGATCGATTGAACATCGATTTTCCATATAATAGGACGTGATGAGAAAACCCAACAAATAACCATAATACATACTACAATACAGAAAAGCACGCAATAAGTACATACATACCTATCATACCTTCATTTAATACCAAAACCCACGTGACCTCCTTTAGATATGCAATCCATTTAACAGTATGATAATACATATTTAAAAATAAAATTCCCCCAGAAATTTTTATTTATATATATTGACAATTAAAATACGAAAACTCATAAACATAAGAAATGGAAATCAAGCTGTCAAAGACAGTACAAAAAAAAATGGTAGTGACGCTGTATAATAAAACAACTGCTCAAAAAATTGGACAAACACAGAATTGAAGGTGGTCATAAAATTGAAACCAAAGCAATATAATTAAATGAGTGCAAGGCTCACCTTTGATCCTGGTTTTCCACGATCGGTTGATGTTCGAAAACACAACGATAATAAATCAATTTAAAATTATATCTACGGTAATTCCTGGTCTTTTTTTCGGTAAGAGCGTCGTCACTAATACTCAATGTAATATCAGTACTTTATGCTAAATTCAATTCAATTAAGACATAATCGGAAGAGAGTGAAAATACCGTTACAGTAAAGTGCTTTCATTTAATAACAAAACTCACGTGACATCTTTTAGATATGCAGCCCATTTAACAGTATGGTAATAAATTTTTAATTTAATTTTTTTTATATATATTGACAATTAAAATTTTACAGGTTAGGTTTCTATTGTAAATAATCACAATTAATTGTAAGTAACACAAAAAGAGTTACAACAAGTGTTGAAACTGGTTTCCGTTGATATATAAACAAATATTTACTCTGCGTTTTAAATTTTTAAATATATTTTGCAGTTCTTCTATGGTGATTATTTATTTATTCTCGTATAACTGCTAGAAGTTCTTCTAAATGGTGTAATATCTTCAGTTAATTGTGTAGGTCTGCTAGTAGATTTACGTTCGCAAAAGCAATGTCTATCTTCAAAACGATGAATTATAAACATGCCTGCTGTGTTTCAGTGCATCGTAGTCAATATCAAAATATGGGAACACCTCAGTGAATTGCTCAATACAACTGTGTTGAGAATAATTCCAATTCTCATTACCATCTCGTGTACAACTTCTGTAATGTGCCTTTAAAATACAGGGATCATGCTCTAGTGTAAACATCGTTACGATAATCTGAAACAACAATTCTTGTTTCATTGTAATTACAATATCTTTGATTAAGTTAGGATGGTTAAGTTCAAGTGTTGGTAATTCTCAGGATTTCATCTATTAACGTTTATTTTGAATTCCAAATTAATAATTCAGTATATCTAAAGCCTGGTTCCTTAATTTTAGACAGAGATACCTATTTGGTTTTTTGATACTTTTGACACATCCTTTGCTCGTTTGTGTTGGTAGTATTTGAAGGAAGAACCTTTTTCCCTTTTTTTATGAGGACTTCCAGGTGGTTTGTAAAATATATACAGTACAAATAATACACAATATAAGATAGATATAAGTCAAGAGGTTTTTGCATCTAGCATGGTTTACATGTTGAGTTATCGTGACCTTCTGGTATCCTCAGACACCCCTTGCTCGTGAAGAAGTCACTTATATTAGTGGCGAAACCTCGAGTTTTATATTGTATATCTTTTGTATTTATTTGTACTGTATGTGCTTTTTTGTAATGTATGTGGCACAGTCAACATCCGGAAACCACCATAAGAGACTCTGGCCGTGCAAATCTTCGATATTATTTAACTTTTATGTCTTTCTATGTTTTTTTCGTCTGTAGGAGTAAACATCTTGAAGTAATTGACTTTTTTTATAATAGTAACACTTTTGTTCACGTTATTCGGAACATTCTTCTAAAATTTTAACTTTGCACCATATTTAGTTCAAACCCTCCGCCTTTCCCTTCAATTTTTAAAATTATTTAAAAATGCGAATTTTGTTATAAATGAAGTAGGACCAGTATTTTTTCTAAACTGAAAATTATAAAACTTAATCTAGATTTATTATGCTATACATATAGAGAGTGGCTGTCTTTCGAGCGCAAGCATGGGGAACTCGGTTATTATAAGAGATACATAGGAGGAGATAGGAGATCGATTAAATTAGGGCAAAGTTACGCATTTGGGAGAGAAAAAATATGCTGAGATATTTGGAAAAAAAGTTATATTTTGAAGTTTCGTTTTTACGATGTATAAAACGTATATAAACATTATTAAGACACTTTCTTACAAGGAAACCAAATGTGCCATCCGCTTTTTTCAAGACGTTCTAGATTCAAAAATTACAGTAATCAATTTTGTTTTTTCTTATGGGCACCATATTGGATTTTCACATTTTTGAATAAAGCTCTTTTTTCTGATTACAATGATGTATCACACGATATGGTCCAGTTTCACAATTTTATCAAAATTACAAATAAAACCGATTTTGGGAACCATGCCTTGGAAACAATATCCTTACCTGTGCTTAAAAAATGCATTTATGACAGTTCGATTAAGTTTTGCTTGTTGTCACTTACATTCATTAAATTTGCTCAACTTTATCGACAAAACGCCGTTTTCAAGTGAAGAAAAACGAGATATGCTAGTGGTTTATTGCGCTTCACACCGAAATGTACAAGTTACTTGAGAAACATATTTTCAGCGGTATCCAGAAAGGCAGCAACCAACTCAAACCTATTTTCTGTTACTTCACCAAAATTTAGATGATTTTGGTTCGTTTTGTAAGCACTAAAGAATGTAATGCTATACCGCCCATGAAAATGAAGTGGATATTTGACAAACATTAAGAGAATTTTAAAGAGTCTCTCACAAAATAAATAATATCAATGAAACAAACTTTGCATTAGGTTGATTCATAATTTAAGGTTTCAGCCTTCCCTCTCATGCATACTCCAAAAAATAATTAAATCTCAATTCCACAAATATAAAGTTAGTTCCTTCTCCCTCCCTTTTTTCCAAGTAGGTACCTACCAAATTTTAAAAGTCTTTTTAAACTTGTTCTACATTTGCGAAATATTATTCCAAGATTTTAGCCATCTATCAAGGCATACTTGAGGAAGACGAAGTTTTAGATGTCCCCTTATTTTCTTCAATTTTGAGGTTTTTTGTTTGTCTTATATGGTACCAAACTGTCAGTCATTTCTTCTTGCAAATTTTGGAAATTTCCAAAGTTGTGCCAGGTTCCTTTAGGATTGTTTTCTCGATGTTGTGTCAAATTGTTAGTATTTTCGCATGTGGATCGTTTTTTTGATGAATAATGAAAAACTAATTATTAAAAAAAATGGGGTGGAGGGGGAGGCGGGGGAGGGTATGGGGTATTTTATCTCTCGTTATTAGCTTTTTGTGAAGATATCTACCTTGGGGTATTATGCTGGAAATTATGTTAAGGAAAGGAAATTATATCTGCTATAGTTCATTTGGTTTATATCGATGGACAAGTTTATTAATTTTGAAGCTTTATTATCATTTTTCTATTTTGTCAGTTATTAATTTTTTAAACTTATTATACATCATCATATTCTATGTAAAAGCGCCCTTCTTTTGTCCTCCGTTATTAACTTTTTGCGAATACGGGCGACGCCACTCTTAGGGCCATGCAATATGCTGCAAATTATGTTTAGAAGAAAATTTAATATCTGTTCTAGTTTAGGAAATATTTGCAAAAATTGAAAAATCTTGTCCAAACTTTGGAGGAGGTTCTATCCCAAAATCGTGCGGATACGCTGATAAAAAAATACTTGTCTTTTATTTGAGGTACTCTTTGGATCCGTAAAGTTTAATCGAAATCGGAGGGGGACACCTGCCGGTCTTCCCTTGTTAGAAATTTAAGCAAGCGCATACACTTGCTGGACAAATTCGCAGAGCACTACGCTGTGTACGATATTGGCAAAAGTATAAATTTGTCGGATACAAACTGTCAGGCTTCTGTCAAATGTATTATACTTCATGAGTTTTTTGAAATACTTGCAATTGTTCTCTTCAAATATCAGTCAGAAGGTTGTGTGAATCTAGCTTACCCATTATTTCTACGGCTTTTGAACTGTTTGTTTGTAGTCATTTCAATGACGTAGTTTAGAAGAAATTTGCTGTAACTTTCTAGCTTCTGAGTATTTAGAAGTCATTTTTGTTCTTTGTAAAGAAGGTATTCGCTAGTAGTATCGAAAGAGATTTATGGTTCTGTATGTTAATAATAATAATAATTCATGCCTTAGCATACCCCAACAGCTTGCGCCAATTACAGGGGGCATCGGCTGGCCATGAGTTATTATTACGCCTGCGGCTGTAGACCGACTTAAGATGTTATCTTTCCGCATTTGCCGTGGAATTTGGGAAACTACAGAAAACCAAATTCAGAAGGATCGCACCGGATTCGATCCCGGTACCCCGAGACTGTGAAGCGAGCGCGCTAGCCACTGCGCTACACTATGTTACTAATAAAGGAAGAATATTCAACGTTCTAAAGATTTTGCAAAACTTTCTCAACTTTTTAGGGAATAATCGTATTAAAACTAGACCAAATACAGTAATCTAGACCACCAGAATATTGCTACAAAGGCAAAAGTCTGTAGTTCCTTTGCAAAACTTCTATTTGAAAAGGTTCTGTTTTAGACTTAAACTAAACTATTGCTCCTGGTAGAGTCTTCACTTTCCCGTTCTCTTCTAATATCTAGCGCGTCTTTGATAGCATAAAGTTATTCTGAAAATATCTTTGGATCAGAGCATCTAACCATGCTTCTACTATCATTTTGGTCGAACATATTGAACTGTTAAATTTTTCAATTAATGTTTGATGTATGAACAGGTAGCTCCTGGATAGGATTTCTTGCTAATATGTATTTCTTTTCTGTACTACAAAATTCTATTTATTTCATTTACATATTTGCAAATACAGAAATAGCTCTCCTAGATATTTATTAGAATTATCTAGGTATATGTATTACCGACTTCATAATATTGTATTTTTTTACTAATACGAAACCAAAATTCCAGCAATTCAAGTTTAGAATCACTAACGCGCTAGATAAACTTAAATAACGAATGTAAATTCGCAGTCGATTCCCAAACCTTCCCGAAATTTCATCTTTGACTTTCGCCGTACCCTTTCGGCAGGCCGAAATTCGACTTTCGACTGGTAATTTTATTAAACATTAAACGTCTATCGCGTGTCATATTAGGGAGTTACAAGGCAAACCCATTTGGCGGACCGTTTGCATAAGTAGGCATTTACATAGTTCTCTCCCTTTACCCGAACCGATGATGAAGACGAAGCTCCGATTCCACTACCACTATTGAGGAGAGGGTATGCATAGCATTTCCTGAAATTTACATAGTTTTCTGCGGAGGCTTCGACGGAAGTTGTTGTTCGTGGAGGTTTCACGAAGGGTGTGTGTGCGTAATGTATTGTGTTCCGGATTTTCCACGATTTCAATCTAGGCTTCCCGTTGATGTCGTGTTGTGTAATTTTAGTAGCCTTCGCATGTATCCTTTTGTTCCCCCTTTGCGATACAACGTACCTTATGCTGTTATTCGCTTAGTGATTTCCATGTACAGGATGATTAAAACTTGATAGTTTGGATAATGCGCTACTAAACTATATCGATTAGAATAAGTGATAGAGGTATGCCGTGTCTTCAATTATATACAGCCTGTTGGATTAATGTTTGATGGTTATGCAATTTGTCACAGCTCTAATAATATTGCCAGTGTTCATGCATACACGAATTGCCTACATTTTTATGATGCGCTTCTGCGATTTTGTAATATTTGATAGCCACCACATTTGTGACAATTAATTTGCTAGACTTTATCGCATTTGTGTCAATGTTTTGTCAGTTAATCTAGAAGAGAATTGATTGATTTTTTTTATGGTCTAACTACATATCTTGATCTGTTTGTAATGTTGGAATTAATTTTATGATTCAGAAAGATGTATTTGGAATTACGAGTAGGTATGTAGTATATATGCTAGAAGTGGTGATACCTTTATCGAGCCACCGCCACATAGTCACCTACGATGTGTACTACTATTCGTTATGTACCAAGTTTGTTAATTTTCTTGAAGTAATACAAAGCTAAGCAACAAGGAAAAATGGGAGCCCTATCCACTTATACTCCCTAAAGGCAAATACCATTAAATGCTATACGGATGGCTCCAAAATTGATAAGGAAATATATTTAGAGCCAATGGAAACTTACCCCAGCATCATCCAAGCAGATAATGCTATTGGAAGATGTGCTCAATTGAATTTTGTCAGCAGTCGGAAGCAAAGCATTGCCATTTTCTCTGACAATAAATTTTAGGAATACTTAGAGAAACCAAGCAATCTAAGTAGAGAGAACAAAATTGCATTATGCTGGGTACCAAGACACTTTAATCAGTGACATCAATAAAGCTAATCTCTTAGAAAAGAAGGCCACCACAACATCGTTTGTAGGACCGGAATTGTTTTGCGAAATAGGGATGAGCGTATATAAAAAGAACTAAAGGACATGCAACAGAAGCTCAGAGCAATCCTATAAGAAAATCTTCTTGGTCCCAGAAACTCTCAAGATATTCCTGAGAAATTTCAATAAGCAAGGAGCAAAGATTATGCTAGAACTAAGTAGCAACACTACTTGAGGGCTTTCTCACAGGGCACTGCCCACCTTGAGGCACACATGGCAAGCATAGGTTTGAAACACAATAACCTGCTATCCAACTGCACGGCTACTGTAACAATTCGTGCTAGATATTGTGGGAAAGGTGTCATTGACGAAGGAGAAATACCCTTTTCAAACCATCACAGCTGTTGCCGTTTATCAAAGACCTTCGAGTGGTCGGAGAGCTATAGCTTATAGGTCTTGCAGGGGGCATGCAATATAACATACATGCCGATTCTAAGATCTCTTTTCATTCCTTTATTTCCTTTTAAGACTGTAACACAAGTTAACTTAAACTTTTGTCTTGAGCAGATGTTAGGGATTCTTTAACATGCTGAGATGTCAACATATTAATTTTGTAAAATCGTACCTGTTGCTGTGCTTTTTGCACTAAGAATATGCGCAATTTGGGGTACTTGGTTATATCAACTTTGCTATTAGATCATTATCCGAGGCATTGACTAGCCCTCAAATCTGCACTTTCTGGACTGGGCATTTGTACTCAATACAATCTGCGATTATACATATTTCGCCAAGATGGATCTGACTGGAACGCCTCTAACATCTGTACGTATACGGTTTAGCATGTTTCAAGTTTTCCATTCCAGCTCCATTCCTTTTATGGGTTCCTGATGTAAGGGATATACATATTTTTGAGGATTCTACGACATATCTCATAAAACTTCTTCTGGACTTGGCTAGGCTCTTGAGGTTCCTCAATCTGGTATAGTGGGTGTCTGTCATCAAACTTTTGTTTGAACTTTTCCAAATACTGGACATAGACTTTTCGATCTTTCACGGATGCAAAACTCGCTGCTTGGTATAGTAGTGGGAGTGGGCTAGCTCTCATGCAGCCAGTAACTATTTGACAGGTGTCGTTTAGCGCCGTAGTGACCTGTTTAGAAGTTACAATAGGTATAGAAAAATATGTCATGCTTATCTACAGTTACAGTTACAGGTACAGAAGGGAGGGAATTGTAATTACCTACACCTATAGTTACTTTTATATGTGACATATAATTTAAATAATTTTAAGAGGAACATATTTAGTGCTACGATAGTAGAGTAAATGATATACATATGTATAAACGATGGCAGCAAATCTTTGTGGTTTAGCAATAAGTAGAAAGATTGTTGAATTCTCCAATTTACTTTTTGGATGTAGTTATATGTAGCCTAAACTATTTTGCCTGTCAACGGTATACCCATATGAACATATTAACATTTGCTATAAAGTTATCTCTTGTATTGCAATTACAGTTACAGAAATATGCTGAAAAACAACTGGAAAGCAATCATGGTAGTAAATACGATATTTTTGAACTATGTATATTATTTGTATAGGTCGTTTTTTAATTCGAAGAAGTCATTTAAAATTTTACCGCCAAAAGGTAGCGTCATGATTGGCTGTTCGTGAACCGTTATTACATAGGGAGAATGACAAGCGTTCTTACTTCATGAATTACTCCTTACTTGACAGAAGTTTGACTTAAGTCAAAAATAGATTACCTATTTAGTTATTGTACAAAAGTGTTTACTCAGGAACGAAAATATATATAGTAAAATGGTATTTTGGGAATGGTGAACGTAACGAAAATGAAAATTGGCATTATTCCCTAAATAATTGCAAAGAGAAATTTCGACAAAGATTGGTTCGTCGGAATATTAACGGTGAAAACTATCGCAATAATATTCTGGAATAATTTATAAACTAACTACTTCATGATTAGAAAATTATATTACAGACCTGATGGAATGTATGTTTATATTAGTCGAGACACTAAAGAATGCAGTGCGAACAATTTATAATCGTATGAACATATGTATGTAAGTGCGTATTCATAAACCAACAACCAAACTATTGATAAAGCGCTTCGGCAACTGTAGTAGCTTAACTAATATCAATAACGCACCTAGATAATCGATTGCTTTCTACAAAGCTGGCTAACTTTTTCGGTGGTAGCGAAAGAGAACAAATGGGGTTGTTTTTCCAAACAATAGAAGTAGTCATTGCGCTTAAGTTTATAGTTTATAATAGCTAATTCTAATACTTGTTGTGGCCTTTTTACAGTAAATATCAAACTATTTACTTATTTTTTTATCTAGCGTTGTTAAAAATTGAACAAAAATTTATCTCGTAATTAATTTTAATGGCCGTTGGAACAAAATAAATTAAATGGATCTTTATTATGGAGTATTGTTAGTAGTTACTTTTTAGTAACCTCATATAGAGACGTGCATTTTTCTTTTCATAGAAGTAAAATGGTGATACATGCCTGTATGGGTGAAGCCAATTAATAACGTTAGGGCTTTACCCGTTTACTTTTTTGTTATTTCATTCTTTTTATGAAGTATTTGACTTCATTCTTTTGACATTGACTGTATTTATCCCTGCCTTCTTTTCTTTTTGCATCTGACTGTATTTTTGTTTGTTCGTTTAAATTTTACACGAGCTCTCTCTTTTGGACATTATTTGATTTTATCTTTTAATATCTAGTCTCTGGCAAAACTTCTACATAGCGTTTTCAATTGCATTGAGTTTGGTTGTCAATAATATTTTTACACCTTTGTGTTTTGACTTAATTTTAAAATGTATCATATTTGTCACAATATAATTGTGAATAATTTTTATTTAAAAAAAAATGTTTAAATTTAATGTAAGTAGGCTCACTTTAATTCTATTTTGTATTTTCAATTCCAATATTTTGTAACAGATGTCTTGATAAAGTATCCACGAACGAAAATTCGACATTTTTGAATAAAGAACTTTCATTAGAGCACAAGCCTCTTCATCTGCCCAAGACTATTTGGAGTATATAGCGTAAATATTATAGTTAAAGTATTTTAAATATGTACCTATCTCCAAAACTGAATTACTTATGTACCTATTACTTTTTCTCAATTATAGGAACAGCTCTGATAACACATTGATATGTAAGGGGGTGGTGAGTCAGTCACACGAGACAAAGACTTTTGCATATTTATTAAATGACACCTAAGTTAAACACGACTTTAATCAATCGCTAAAATGACAATTTATCGGAAATTATCACCGAATGATATGTCACTGTGAAGAAATTGATATTTTCGAGATTATTATTATGGATGATCTCATCTTGGTTAACATAATCCAATTGTAAATGTCCGCAAAAAAGATAAGACTATTTCTGTACTGTATCTTCAAACAAAAATTAGCTATGTTTAAATAGAAAACCATAGTATTGAATTGTTAGTAAGTAATTCATATTACCGGTTTACAAACTTTCGGATTTATTTGTCCAAATTCAATTCTTACTAAGAATAGTGACCTACTTTTCACTTCATTACGGAGAATTGTTATGCTTTAATTGAATTGTATTTTTAACATACAATTTAATAATTCTATCTAGCAATTTGCATTAATTGCATCACTCTCGGTTCCTCTTTCGAATCCTCTCTATTATTACATAGCGTGTTCTCCATCTTCTTTAGACGTAATAATACTCGTAGTACAAGGCACGAGTTCAATAACGTTACAGTAATATAATAGAACAAGCAGAGGAGCATTCTCCTGGTGAATTGACGAGTACAGAAGTCAACGTGCATATCCTTTTCTCTGCTAGTTCAAGATATCCACTTCATACACTTGCTGCTCGAGTGATGCTCGAACTTTCCTGACAATGGCTTTCTACTTAGCTTACCACTACTGTTACTTTGCATCTGAAGATACTCAGTGTCATGAACATACTTCCAGTTATGTCTATGAATAGTAAGGGTATGTATTGGCGGATATTGCGGATGTAGTGTAGATATATAGCTGGATTGCAATAGATGCAGGAAGACTGGAAATGGGAAAATTTATATTGATATTCCGTAAAATAGAGTTTCGCATCTCCTTATTCCTCAAGCTGGCATTAAAATAAATCGTGAAACATATTTAAATCTACGAACATTTTGTCAATTTCCACGAAAGCAAATATATATGTTGCGCATTTCAACAGCAAATATTTATCACCCTACGCTGAGTATGTGTCAACGTTTAGCGAAAAAATACCAGAAAAAGGAAGCGCCATTTGTGCACACACATATTGTTCTATATTTATCTTTGCCGCAAGTATTTTTACTCAATGACAGGTTGTTTGTGGTCTTGAGTTTTTTTTATGCGCGTTTCGCTGAGTCGTTAACCTCTACTTACCCGAAAAAAAAACAATAAATATATTTGCATACCGGCCTCTCCTGTATGTACCAATACACCTTACATTCGCGCGTCTGCATAAGGTCGATTTTAAACCTGGACTTGCTTGAACAAGTTTAAAGAAAGGTAGATGGGTGTGTATGATTGTGATGAATTAGCAGCATCCTGCTGAGTTGTTTGTAGTTTTCGTTATTTATCATTGCTAATTAACTACATTGGATGTCAATTTATTTTAATAAGTGAGAGTCGATTTCAATATATAAATATTATTGGTTTTTGAAATAATCAACACTTTTCTGTTTCAGTGATGCATAAACCTATCATTATATCTTCAGATTCATAGAATTGTAATAAGGTGTCAGTAGTGTCTGTATCAGAGATAAAGAAGGTAGAGATAGCTAACTCTATCAACGACATGTGCTATAAAGTCCCTAGATATATAAAAGGCCTGTTCGTTTGCGTTTCTGGAACTGCTCATAATCACTTGTGTCAAATTCGTATGTTCGTTTGATATTTAGCTGCTTACAGGTGTTTTCGACACTCGTTCGTTTGCATTCAGCAAATTGCTGTATGTCAGAAGTAGCAAGCTATACTTGCTCAAGCTCCAAGTGTCGAGCGATAATAGCAGATCATAACGCTCACGTGTTAATACGCAAACGCAAGAGTGTAATACAGTTTTTGAGGTTATTGTGTTGTTTAGGTGAAAGCTTATCTTCTGTTCGGTAGGCTCGGTATTTTAGCAGTCGATTGAAATCATATTTATCCGCTGAAACTGATCTATTTGCTGTTTCTAATCTGCTACATTTGCTATTTTTGACAAAACTTACCAAAGTTAGCAATTCAGACGAACAGGCCTCACGTAGCGCAATTGGCCGCCATATTGTGTCCGCGCGAAATTCAAACATTTCTTTTATCAAAAACCAACCTTTAAATTACATTTATTAAGTGCGAAAATGAGACTCTCTTGAATTGTATTTGAGACTATCTTGAATTGTATTTTTAAACTTCATATAGATATAAACATATAGATTCACAAATAACTTTTAACGTATTCAAAAAAGATCGTTTTCCGTATTCATCAAGAAAAAAAGAAATGTTCAAAAGAAAGGCTTTATTAACTGGCATAATGGAAATAACTTAGAAGTCCGAAACAATATAGGATATCAAAATCAGAAAAGGAAAACAATCATAAAATGCGAAGTAACAATTTGCAAATGACAACACATACCTACTGCCAATGTCATTTAAATTTAATAATCAAGTTCCGCCATATTGTGTCCTACAAAATGACTTCTCTCTCTTACATATTGGACCATTGAATTGCGCTACTTTATGTATCTAGTGACTTTAATGTGCTACGGTTATGTACGCCATCTGCTAGGATTGCGCAAAAAGATTATTGAAATTTCTGCGGCTAACGGCTCGTTTCGTACATGTACCTGGAAATTTGAAATACCAGCATATTTGGAATTTTTGGCAAAATATCACAGAGGAAAACTGAATTAATTAGTCGATACATACTCACTCAACAAGACGTAGAATTAAGACTGTTTTGTATGGATCTTCAAACCACCAAAAAGAATGCAACATGTATTACTTTCCATATAATGTTTCAAACCTATAAACTTTTAACATACGTTACCTGTTTGCGTACTAAGTTCGCAAAGGAAGGACAACTTCACCTTTTCCAATATATAAATTGTCTAAATAAATACTAGGTGCACAAATGTTTACAAAAACAGAAACTCAAAACATGCAACTTGCAAAGTATGTAGAATGAATTTGATGGAAATCATAATATACTCACGTACCAAATATTCCGATGCAAACAAATAAAAAAAATTATCTTACAAAAATAAAAAATCCAAAGTACAAAAATAGCAAAACAACGAAAACATAACCTAATTCTCAAAAAGAACTCTCGATTTGCAGTCCCAAGTGATATGGATACAATCACGCATGCGCATTGTTGTTATTGTTCTCTTAAATCGTCAATTTACAAACAATATTAGTTGAACTGGTGTTTGATCTGGCTCAGAGAATGTTTAACCATGTAACGTTCTATTGCACTGTGTAACTTTGTTAGATGGCAAAAGAGTATCGTACTTTGTACAGTGGGTTGATTTAAAACCGATTCAAACTGCCATAAAACTCGATAAATGTATGCTTTACAGCTACATACATATATGCGGATGCGAAGCAGTAATGATATGGTCAACTGTATATAAATTACTACATATTTATAGATGCAATATATCTTTGTATCATATCGAGTTTCATATGCAGGTACGCTTAATGCAAGGGATCATTTATATATTCCTAAATTAATAATTTTGTAATGCGATCTTAACAGCTTTTGAAATAAATAAATATGGTTAAATCGCTATCGCCTACATTTTCACTATATTTCTAAGTATTTATGCAATTAAAAATTATATGAGGAAGAATTTTTGTATAATTTAAGTTTCATATGCAACTACACAATTATATGTAATGCAAGGGATCATTTATATATTCTTAAATCCATAATTCCTTAATGCGATTTTAACATATTATATCTAATTAAATCACAAGCGCATACAATTTCTCTATATTTCGAAGTATTTATGCCATTAAAAAATTGTATGAGTAAGGATTTTCGTATTGTTTGAGTTTCATATGAAACTACACAATTAAATTGTTTTAATTTGTTTTTAGTTTGACTGTCTTTTTGTTTACCTTCCATATCCTTTGAAATAAATTATTATTTGTTTACTGGGTGTTAATTAATACTAGAATAAAATCAGGCTTTTAAGAAAACTTTAGGTGAACATAGATTTCTGTCTAATAACTGCTTTGATAAATAATTTTACGGATTTAAAATTAATTGGTACCCTATTATTAAAATCAGCCAAGTTAGGAGAAATACAATAATTATTGATATAGTATTCAGCGCCCTTCTGATTGGTCATAATGGAGTGCATGCTGAGAAGCTACAAATAACTTAATTATTATCGTTACACTTTCTCAACAGCTTTAAAATTTTAGACATACGGAAGCATATTTAACAACTTAGTGCTGTTTTCTTGTTGTAGCAGATCATATCACCACAATATGGCACTTCTAGAAAAGAGATCGATTTTAAAAATGTTACATTTTGCAAGTACGCAGCGTAATAAAAATGATTTTTGAGAGAAACTATTAAAGATACAATCAAGTTAAGAATTATCACTATTTAATTACCGCCATTCTTTGTTTCAGTATACATACATAACTTGCTTGCTCTTTGCATGCTCTTTAGAGTTTTGGTCGTGGGGTTTTTGAAATATTGCGTTGGTTTATTATCCAATACTCCTACTACAGCTCTGATTTCTATTATATCTCTTCTTGTTCCTCATTAGAGTTATTTTTGTCTCCATGTCTCCATGTCTGCATATCGGCTTTCTTTTGTATAATATTACAGTTTTCTTAGTTATCGCTACTTCGCCATCACTCTTATTTTATTTATTGTAGGACAGCCATTGAAAGAAGAAAAATATTATATTTTTCCTACATCTAAGTTTTATATTTTCTTTAACAGTTATCCATAACAATACAATATCTGTTGTAGTATCTTTTGTGCTCAAATTTAACTTAATGGCAGTCTAGGCCGGTTTTTTACGATACACAAGAGGAATGTGTCAATGTTAATCAGTATTTTTCGAATTTACTTTTTCAGCAGAACCTGATAAGTTCTTCAGACGTCTTCGTGTTTTGAGCAGTGTACGTATGTATATGTGATAAATATGTTAATTGTAATAATTATATCTTTTTCTCGAAGATAATGTGGAATTTAATTTAGGTTTTCATTGGTTTCGTTGGAGTTTTTTTGATAGCTCTAGTTTTAGTTTCCACGGGTTAATTCGAAACCGATACATTTTTAACTTTTTATGGCCAAACCATGAGTACAAGTTTTAGTACAGTAGATTATTTGGAATCTTCGAGAAAAACATCATCTTGTTGATTTAGACACTTTGGGCCAAATACTCCTTTTATTAGGAGGTGAGGTGAATTCAGAGAAAAAAAAACCGAGATTCAGGAAACGATACTTTTCTGCACAATTATATTTTCCCGTGTACTCCATCATCTCATATGTCGAACAGTCGAACAGGGGCTAGAATCGGTCCTAGTCGTTCTAATAAATTCATAATTACATTTGGAACAGATCTCGTATTTATCCAAAGTATTACTTATTAAAGATTAGGATTGATCTTTCGCAGTCTATTGATCTGATCCTATTGCACATAGCATTTTATTGGGTACATTGCGGGGTTTTAGATCCACTAATACACGATTCCAGCAATAGGTAAGCTTAAATGCAATTTTGCATTCACCGATACTGCTTGAATAATAAATCGGTAGGAGCAAATTTTGTTATCAGTCAATAGACCCAGGGACGCTAGTATCACAGAGATAGTATACTGCCTATACAAAGTGTAACGTTCAGATCCTAGCAACTTGAAATAACGGAAAAGTAGTTCTTTGGGCCAAAGTTGCTAAAGAGCTAGAGAGGACTAAAGAGATACTTGATGTTGGAAGATATTTTCCAGTACTTCACAGCAGTTTTTCTGCATCTTACTGTCAAAACTACATACATACGTCAATATTTGTACTTGTATTTGTATGTACATACATATACAATATTTCTTTTACCCAGGAGCAAATCTTTTATGGACGGCGCGTGGGACTCCAGTATCTCCAGTACTATTCACCCACTAAAACCTCTTGCATTGCCCTATCTCCCTTAACAAGGTGTATCCGTCTGTTTTCTTCTTCTCTCATCCGATCCTTTCTGTTTCATGATCTTAGAGATCATTCGTATGGCTTCTCAATTGGCTATGTTTTTCATCATTTTACTATGAGTGTTTCTGGTGTTAAAGTCACTCCCACTTTCGCGTAGGTAACATCTCGCAATTCCTCCCATTTCAGACGCTCAAAAGTGGTGTGCTCTACTGCGTCTACCATCCCACAGTACATACAGGTATCAGTCTCATCATTTTTGAATCTCAGAGCATATACCCTGAAAACTCCATGTCCGCTTAGGACTTGTGTCAGATAATAATCCAGGCGTCTGTGCCGACAGTTGATTCATGTCCTAACGTCTCCCATTAGTCGTTTAGTCCATTGACCAGTGATATCTACGCGGTCCCATCTGCCTTGCCAAGTCCCCTTAGCAGCATTTCTCGGCTGTGGTTTCCTGGCATTCATATCACTGTTTCTGTGATTATATAGGAAACTTCTTTCGAGGATCTTAGCCTTTTGTAATTACGAAATTTTCTTTCACTGTGATTTATGACGTAGGTATGCAAGAAAACTACTCATATTTCTAAGAATATTTAATCAGTTATGTTAAGTGTTTTATAAGGAAAGTCATGCTCAGGGGTTCCGAATGTAATAGTACCAAAAGCAGAGATCTTTATCAGAATCGTCGAAACTCCTTAATTAAGCACTGGGTGGTTGATGGCTCTTAGAATAATTGGTAAGTCATCCATCTCAAGAGTTATTGATGCACGTCTAAGATTTGTTATCAAGAAATTTGCAAGCCAAAATTTTATCAGCGTGGAGCTGAGATTAATTCGTTACATTTGTATGTGTGGGGTCACATAAAGACTGAGTTTGTTTGGAGGATTGTAGTTGGATCATCTTGGTAGTTCTCTCAGGCCGAATCGCCAGAAAATTTATGTTGGCATAAATGTTTTTCTCGGCTTCAAAGGGTAGCTATTGGAAAAGATTATGTAGGTCATTTTATTTATTGAACATTTCCAGCATTTATTGAACATTTGGTGATACTGCAGTTATTGTCATACAACTCTGGATGGTTGAGCCAATTGGATCTTGTACGTCTTGAAATTGCATAAGTCTATGACTTATTCAAATTCAAAGTCGATGACTTAGTCGACCAATTCCTGTGAAGGTTATTGATATGGATGGTATTTTTTAGACCTACAACACACTTTCCCTAATTAGATATTATGTTTCTTTGTACCATAAACTAGGTACGAGCCATTTTTTAAATGACTTAAAGGTGGCAGTTATCAAATATGGCCGCATAACATTTTGCGTAAACCAAATGACAGGATGTTTAAAAACCAAGTTGATACTGGAACATCTGTTAAAAAATAGTTAAAAAAATGTCTATAATTTGTTAAATGAAACGCCACATTCTTCTCATAATTTCCTTCAAATCTTCGGTTGAAATAATCGCTTATAACATGTAACTGTAGTATGTTAAGAGCTGTAATGTATTATCTGTTTGTTATTAGTTAGAGTTACTAGCACGCAATTCTCAAATTGTGTACAAGTTTAAAATAACAACGATGTTACTTGAACGTATGTAAACGATCGTAAAGTATTGCTTAATAGTAATTTACTTTTCCTGTACTATTTTCTGTATCGTTACGTTCTAAAATACAGACTTACGTTTTTCAATAAATTCTATTGCAAAACTTTACTACAATGACGGGATTTTGTAACTAGACCTCTTTCTACTATATAATACGAGTAATTTTATTCTACCACGATAATTATTTTATCAATCAACACTCCGTATTATAAACATTGGGAAACAAGTAGAACTAGAACGAAATACTTACTGATCACATAATAGTAAGTAAGAGCCGTAAACTGCACGTGTAAACTTAAATAAACAAATTCCTTAGGAGACGTGTTAAAATAAATCTCCTATACGTTTATGGCAGTTTATGTGCATTGACGAAACCTGGAAGCATTCTGCCTCAATGTATGGATGAAACCGCTATCTCATCGCTGACATTACATAGGTGTCGAGATTAACCTTCAAACGGTAGATGTTTTCAATCCGTCAGTTTTGACGTGGAACGGTGGAACGTACGCGCTAGAAATTATGTGAGAACATGGAAACTAGCGCATTTTCATCAATATCAAATGAATGTTATGCTATCTAGTATCATATAAATTGTAACTACTTGTTACCGCGAACCCAAACTTGCCATGTAACTCGCTTACGACAACGGCCGAGCTGTTTGGTTGCCGTGCTGATGTTTGTCTGTCGGTTTTTCTACTTGATTTGCATTTCTCGATTAGATTGTTTGTCTGGATGACGCCGACGAGAATAGATAATTCGTAAATCTAGCGGAGATTCTATCTCTCATCGCTGGCACGTACAACACTGCGGTTTCAATCAACAATAACTCATCGTGTAACGGTATATTTGTAGTATTCCTACGCATGTGTGCGTATAGGTATGTATGCTCTTTATGGAATACTGAGAAATGTGCAATTACGTATATATTTATTGCATTTTGCTTTTATTTTCTCTTTGTGTGTCTAAGAAACGTACTTGATTGAAATTCTAATTTGAATCGTGCCAATTTGCTTTTTATCAAGTTTTAGATGTGTTAATTGTGTGAATGACATGGTCAACTGTTAAAGAATCATGTCTGGAATGAATACTATGTATTTATTTCTAAAAAGTTGTAGCACTTTCTGTGGCAGCCTACCTATAGAGAGCTACATACTCGGTCTTTTTGCATTTGTCAGGTTAAGATCCTGGTTTGTTTTTGTAATTTTAATATTACAATTATCATTAACCAGCAACGACTTCTATTTCGATAAATCGTTCTATTTGCAGCTATTTTCTTTAAATGTCAAATTCAAATTGACACATTTCGCATTTAGCGTTTATCGGACATACTTTGACAGCTGTCATTTTTTTTTGATAAAATGACAATAATCAGGGGTATGTGAATGCCCGTTATTGATCTGGTGTTACCACTACTTTCTCGAACGACAAACATATATGACAGATACGAAATTTAAAGTTGACCATTGATGGAATTCATAATGGGGTTGGTTGGAATATGTTGAAACATCTGCCAGTTCCTCTAACATTACATATAGACGTGGAGAGGAACAAAACTTTACACAAAGCAAATGTTCGCAGATTTCTCAAGTTTCTTAATCATATTCTTGCTGAATATTAGTCTCTAGCCTAGCCCACGCCTTTTGAAAGTAAGGCCTTTTGCATTTGTCGTATTGCTCCTGTATTTTTCTCTTCCACAGAAAGGTTTATCTTTAGAAAAACCTGACTATTCCAGAACTACTCTATTAATCCGAAAAATTTCCGAAGGTCACCGCGAACTTGAGAAATATAGCGGTTCTGATTAACTGTTCAATAGTTGGTCACTTTTCCCAACAAGTAAGACCAAATAATTCTTCGCCAAAAAACCGTACTTTTTCGCTATGCGGCAGTATTTCTTGCAACTTTTCGTGTCAATGGAAGGTAATGTCAAAATTTGAATTGGTTGCGATTTTGTTATAAATAAAAGAGGAGTTCTGTTTTGTTGAAAAGTTTACTTGAAAGTGTAAAATCGACTTGCGAGGTTCGTGGTTTGTTGTGATACCCACGAGATTTTAAAAAGCTCCAAAGGAAGAAGTCTAGCGGCTGATCTGGATGGCCAGCTCAAATCTTCAAAACGGGAGATCACCCAACCTGAAAATTGCTGTCTCAAAATCTCCATAGTTGCCCGAGCTGTCTGTGTGGTTGCTCCGTCCTGTTGGAACCTACAATGACCGAGACCCAATGCAGCAACTGGCGGCAAAAAACTCGTTTAGCATCTGCCTGTGCCGCTCACCATTCACTGTTCCGGTGGTGCCATCAGCGTCTTCAAAAAAATAAGAGGCAATCACTTTTTCACTGCAATGCCGCACCAAATACTAATTTTGAGTGGATGCAATGGCTCTTCTTGCATTTCATGTAGATTCTTTGTGCTTCAGAAACGCAAATTTGGTTTGTTAACGTAACCACTTAAATGGAAATTGGCTTGTTTCTGATTATCTTTTTTTATACGAAATCATCCTCTTCTAGCACCAAGTTCAACAGAGTATGGCAGTAAGTTAGCATTGTCCGACGATCAGCATGCAGCAATTCGTGAACAGTTTGCACTTTGTAAAAGAACATTTTCAAACACACAATTAAATTGCTTGAAATTTAATTGTAACTTAACTTTCTTCTATATATTCTTAATTGTTTGGTTGTTAGCACGAGATAGGAATGAGCATTAAGTTGTACCAATATATTTTGCAGAGTCGCTATGTTCATATTCAATTTTCCAACAGATCTTCTTTGACTACCTTGCGATCAATTCATAATTTGGTCATTGTTGGTCTCTGTATAAGCAAGTGTGCGCAGCGCTGTGGACTAGATCTACGCCTACCACCCTGGTGGCTCTCGTTCGATTCCTGCCGATGGATTTCTTCTCGTGCACAATATTAAGATTCAATTAGTGCGTTGTTCCATTATCTTTCTAACTTGGCATTTAGGTGGCAAAATTTTGCATATAGGCTGGGTAATGGAATTGACGTGACATTGTACTAGCCACTACGCTACTGTCTTGGTTTTGCAGACGTTCTTATCTTAAGAAGTTATGTGAAACTGCAATTAATATCTCTTTTCTATTTTTATTTTGGTAAAATTTGCATTACAATATATTGTATTTTACTATAAAGATATTTTGTGTTCCTTATAGGACTAAATCTTTTAAAGTAAGTAGATACTTATCGCCTTAAGCCAGATGTTTCTTCGCATAAATTATGGTTACTGTGACTTTCTTCGCAGAAACAATCATATAAATATTAAATTAATTCCATATGTTGCGAATATTATATTGTAGCTTTCTAAACAACTTTCAGTTAGAACGAAGTATCCTTTGATTTCATTTAACATTACCAGCATGTTGTAAACATCTTACGACATCTGTATTTATCGGTTACTTCAGTAATAAAAGAGACATAAAAGTGGTAATGAAGTTGGTTTTTGTCCTCTAGCATTAATTCCACATATCTTTCTCATGAAAATACACCTCGTCATTTTTTTTTCGCCTACCATTCCATGCTATTCTGTCTGTGTATACAAACCGTTTATATGTTATATTAGCACCTTACACGCTGACAACTTAAATGAACTTTTTTAATGTTCCGAAACAATAGCTCATCTCCTTTTCTTGTCCACATTCACATTGCCACAGCATTTGTCTTCATTTACCGTCGCCTGCATGTGCTGGTACCGCAGCATTTGTTCAAATGGAATGGAGACAAAAGCACCCACCATATTTATTATCGCGGATTTAATGGTAGCTATTTACGATACTGTTCTGGTTAAACGAGCTGAACGTAGTCATATCTGTGGTGTGTATGTAGGTGCTTTGTGCATTCGGTAAATCTTAGCCAAAGCGTTAAAACATTAGGCAATGAAGTCTATGAAGTGCGAGCTGGAACTTTCCGATATACAAAGTGCATACACAGTACAGACTGGCTGGCTTTGTTGTCGCTGTTTGATATTAGCTGCGTTATTGCGTGCTTAAACAAACCAACTTATCGTGAGTGTTGTTTATATTGATGCTGTAAAAGTTTATGAACGTCAAATAAAAAAAAAAGGTATCCAGAGAAATAACAAGGTTTATTTGATTATGACCACCTAACAGTTCATTGCTTTACAGGGTAGTGATTGGGTTCAAATAGTTATTAGAAGTTCTCCTAGCTTCATCTATTTCTAGGCTGTCTTAGCACTGCAACCACCAAAGCTCTATACTTGCTAGATAACACAAGAGCAGAAAAAAAATTAATTGTATCTTTTGTTGGAATCGTTTTGTAAAGTCTGGAAAACACAGAGAACTTCTTCATTATCTTTCCGTAAGATTAGCTCACAACATGCTGTATTTTAAGACGTAAAAATTGCGTGACAAATCAGGGTAAATCCCAAACAAATAATGAATAAAATTCTTATTAATTACGATCATAATTGTACACAATTTTATCAAATTCCAGAGTATTAATATTCACTTTCTAAGAATTAAAATTGCTTACGTATTCCTCCGCATAAAATATAGATACATATACGATAGTCGATATTTTTTTAATGAATCCTATGACAGTCGAGCCAGATTATGTGTGTGCCTACTATCGTAACGTAATATTCGATAACGTGCAGTTTTCGATAAGATAAGAAAATACATAAGTAAATAAGGCGATTGAGATAAACGTGAATGCATAAGTAATTTATATTACCGCAATGTTTACATCTATTTTGGCAAACTTAATGGTTATCAATTTACTACTACACATGAATGGTGTTTTTATGATTTATTACTAGTTTTTTGTCGCAATTTCTTTAGCGTTATTATTTTGTTTAAGAATATTTCTTCTGTTTCAGGTAAATATTCTTGTCTGCTGTAGTCGCAATTCAGTTCAAGTGGTTGGTAAGTCTAAATAGTTGGTTAGATTATATGAGATCTATAATCACCCATAATATTTTCATTTTATTAGAAAGCAAACAAAACTCCATACAGTGTGTTTATTTCGAAACTTCCCACCAAATTTTTGGAAACCTAAATCAATCAACAGGGTATCGAGATTTTTTCGGTACGTTTTGATGTCAATTGTGCATTCGTTGATTAAATTTGTTACAGAAAACATAAGTAATGCTATAAACGAAAAACAGGCAACAGCATAAAAAGCGGATATATCAGTTTTTCTTCTTCTTTCCGGTGCTCTGCTTTCGCAAATACATGTTGCTATAGTGTAAATTAGTATTTAGTGTTATCAATCCAAACTGATTTAAATAAATTAACAGAAATGGTTTATAGTTATGCAAGGAACGGTTGGAATTCTATTAATTTATGGAGCCGAAAATCAATGCGCTCGACGAACTGCCCCAACATTTAACGAAAGGCAGGTAAAGGCATGCCTTAAATCTTATTCATAAATTTACTCAAACTGGGTTTGTTGCGAATATAAAACATAAGTAGCCGAGAGTTTTAAATGAAGTCGAAGTGTTAGGTTATTTCGGTGTAAATCCTCGTAGTTCATATATAGCGAATAATGGACAACTTTTCGAACACTTATTACATTGATTTTTCTTAAAAATAATTTTAAAACTTTAAACTGTAAAAATAAAAATAAAACATCTTAATTAGTTAAAGTGCATTTTAAATATTATAGGGTTTGGTTAATGCTTCTAAAATTAAAAATAGAACAAAGTAAAAGATTTTCTTAAAAATTTCGTAAATAATAGATCAATTTCAAAAATTTAAACGCCAAAATGTAGTGTTTCAAAAGATTATTAAAATGAAGTATTACTTGATACCCCTTTCCATTTATGGTTTTCAAGGGGGTAGTTCCTCCCAAAAGTTGTCCTCCTCGACAATACTTACGTGTTTCCTAGATTTCCAGAAATTTACGATGGGAACTTTTGAAATGAACATACTGTATGTAAATGTAAACTGCAAACTGTACTCTTCAATATTAACCCAATAGCAGCGGCAAAACTTTTCATTTATTGGCAGCCAGATGATACTGATACGATTTTTTTATTGTAGAAAACTAGATAAAATTATGCCACACCTGAATTTACTTACTTTTCTCATATTTGTCCTGGAAAAACTGTGTAATCAGAGTTCGTTAGATACATACATACATACTTATTTTGATTTGCATTTACTTGTCTAATATTTTTCGATGTATGTATACAGTTGTTATCGTTTGAAAGTTGTTTGTACTTATATTTAACTGCTACAATTTGTATTTCTGTTGTGAGTACAGCTGCAGCAGCTTTTCAAGCTGAATTGCTTAGCTAGACCGCAACTTTTATTCATAAGTACTGCTCTAGCTATGACCAGCTATTGAGCAGTTAGAAGTATTTAACCATTAACACATTAAGTTATTTCTTATACGAGCTACGGTGAACTTTCTCGAAACTTGTTGCTGCAGTTCTCCCCGAAAACTTGTGAATATAATTGCTTTAGGCGTTCATTTGAGTCGACTTTGTTATTGCTTGATGCGTCCAATTTTCCAACAATTGCAGCAGATATCATAGAGGAGTCTATTTTGTATTCTCACATGTAATTCAATTAAGTCTAGAAAATGATATAAGTGGTAGCAAAAGCTTTCTAAATAAAATTGTTATTCTGCAATCTTCAAGTACAATCTCCAGTAAATCAGGAGTATTATATGTGTACATACATACAAGCTATGCGCAAATGGCGTGAGGTAATCAAAGTCAAAACTTACTCGATCGAACTTTAAAGACACAACTGATTACTTGTCTAACCCCCAATTCTTGTACCTATATCTAGCTGGTGACATCCAATCGGCACTAAAACTTTTTTTAAGTGCATGATAAATATCCAGAGGAATTACTTTAAGTGCGCCGGCATAAGTTTTGGAGATTCGAATAAAATTAAATAAATAAAAGTAAATGTGCCGGCATTCTGAGAAGACGAGGGGATTCTTAGAGAAGTGTATGCTACTTGATTTACTCTTGGAAGCAAAGTGATTACCAGGAGAGGATTATAAACGGCGAGTGGTGTAACAAAGCCATTTCAGCTGTTTACACATACAAAATTACAAAAGACTAGTTGCTGTCGTAGCAGACAAGCAATGCAGCTTAGGAGCCGCTGCAACTCAAGATCCGGGTACAGGGTGTATTTGAAATAAAAGTAAAAAATATTAAGAATGGTAAGATACAATTATGTAGAATATAAATCCAAACATTTTTTGTTCAATTACGACGCGAATGCCAAAATTAAAATCTCCCTTATAAGTTGTAAAATGCGCCGTCGATGAATCTAGAACATGTTTACCTCGATCAAAGTAACGCAAGACATTGCAAAAGCTGTCGATGTTATAAAAGCTACGAGATAACGCTGATGTGTCAGTTTTTTTAAATAGCTTTGAATGAAGAGTTCTATAATGTCAATTACTTATGACAATACTAACATTTGTTTGAAAATATAATTAAAACCATTGCAAAATGCTAATAATACAATAAACATTCGAACGCATAACTACATATGCTTTGACAAATTTAAATATGTAAGAAATTTTTTGTAGAAATAAAAAGACCTACTATTTTTTTGTAAAATTTTGTGGTAATCTATTTAAAAATGTTGCTTCTTTTGCAATCTTCGGCTTGATAATGTTTACTGCAAATCCTTTTATATTCAGTTGAAAATTCTTTTTTCTTTGACAATTTTCAATCCATACATTTCTAATATATTATTAGGAAATTTATGAAGTGCTATGCATAGAATTGGCGTAAAGGCGAATAGTGTAAGGTTTGTCTACAAAATGAGGTAAAACTTTTATGGAAAATCATAAATTGGACATATGTACATATTTATGTACTTTATATCGATATTATTTATGTATTACACGATATTAAAATTACCTTATATAATGGTAGTTCTTAAAAATATAGCAATAAAAGTTAAAAAGCTACTACAACACCTTTACAAGTCTTTGTAGTAACGTTCTCGTTTTCCTTCGAAACTTCGTGTGGTACTGCTGTGGGGTTCATGTTAACGTTCTCTTGATATCTGCATTCCATTTCTTTTATATCTTGGTGGAACCGTTCTCCTTGTTCCTCACTTACCGTTCCAAGATTTTCCAGAAAATAGTCGAGATGAGAATAAAGGACATGCACTTTAACACACACTTGCAACCCAAAAGTTTGTAGTTATTTAACAGATTGCGAACAATATTCGTGTAGTTTGGATCTTTTTATTTCCTAGGAAGCCAGTTACCACTTGTTCAAAAGACTTCCATGCTTTATTTTCCTGGTCTTCCATTTTCAATTCGAGGTTTTCACCCTTCATAAGTTTCCGTATATCAGAATCAACAAATACTCCTTCTTTAGATTTTGCTTCAGAGAAACCGAAAAACTGCTCACAGATATATCTGAAACATTCTCTTTTTTTAGGCAATGCTTTGACGAATTGTTTGATCTACCCCAACTTGATGTGAAGTTGCAGAAGTAGAATCTTCAGGATCAACTAGACTCATTCTCAACGTTCTCAGCTCCAGGAACCAAAGTTCTTCTTACTGGCCATTTATGATGTTTAGGATCACAGAGGAAGCAGGGGACCTTTGTGTAGCCACTTTGTTGGCCTAATAACATAGAGAAAACTTTCAAATCCCCACAAACAGTTCACTTATGATCAGAGTACTTAAGGTTGTTAAGTGCCAATTCGAAGTTCTCATAGCATTCTTTCAATTGAACTGAATGTCCTTCTGGTACAAATGCAAATTGGTCGCCATTGCGAGTTTTCAGACTTCTTTTAGAGGAATCCATGAAATTATTTTATATTGAATGTCTCCAGCAACACAAGAACATTAGTACAAAAAACAAGCTCACCCTCTCGAGAGAAAAAGGGCTCTATTTCTGTACCAAGAGAAGGATATTGCAGGAGCCAACAAATATTTTTCTTTCAACCTCGACTAAATCGAGGGGCTAAGTCTCGAACCAAATCATTTAGTTGCGACTGCGCGAAGAGTTTTGGGCTCATAAGTACCATCATTGGTAAACATCATCTAGCATGTTTTCAAGCGTAGCTGGAGGACCAGGTATACAGTTTTCCATATTATGTAAAAACTTTAAAAGTAAAAATTTAATATGTGATTTGTGGGTAAATCAAAGGGTGATGTAATCAACGCAAAAGGTAAGCTAGGTATCATATCATATGTATGTGTGGAAGTATTTATTCTTTATTGAGAAATATTGCAAAAAAATTAAAAATTTTCGAAGAATCCACTAAACAAATATTGATTACATTTCCAGTTGTAGGACAATTGAAAACCTGCTTTTTTAATTTGAACTTTCTTCAATAGTCTTCAACTGTTTTGAATTGCATTGAAGCTGCTTTTGCAGAATTTCCAAATCAGAATAGCTTTAAGAAAAAGATTATCTTCTCGTACTTTCTTTAACTGAAATGTTATTTTTTGTAAATCTTCACATTGTCCTTATTAAATTCTAATACATTATTTTTGTCTAAGAGAAATATGGTTGTCTATTAGCTAAGGACAGTTCACAGGGAATACATATACGCCTGTATTTGTAATGACCTTGCTGTCTTCCTTTTGGTCTCCTGGTTGATAAGGCCAGAAGCTTAAAATTATGCTTCAAATCCTTTTATTTTTTGTCCTAAAATATAAAAAAAAATAAACGTTTTTCTTACCACTTTTATTCTCGATAAGTCTTACTGTCTCACTGCTGCTCCGGATGATGTTGATCTGAGCTGTATACTCCTAATAGATTACTATAGGGCCAAAGCTGTGGTATTCCGAGCTGTACAGAGATGCGACAAATCCAAGTGGAACATTTAGATACTCCGTATCACACATATTTGTGCTAGTGGTGTATTCGATGCACTTTCGTCATTCCCATGAAAGCATTGGTAACATCAACAGAATACGTTTGTGTTATCTTTTGACGAAACGTCGTAATTTATCGGACCACAATCGAATATATCAATTAGGGATGGTGTGTTTGATGTTGAGCTTTGCATTAACCGAATTATTACGCATCAGAGGTTATATTCGTAGCGTAATTAGTGCGTGTATGCAGAGTTCGACCACTAATGTAACACAGCGTGTGTACTCCATTGGGGAAACGGGTTTAGGACCGTACATGATGGTAATTGGCTTCGTGATAGGTTGTAATTATTTATTAGTTTGTAATTACTAAGGGTACCCGCTGTTGATTTGAACACCAATATTGCTAAAAAAAGGTTTGATTTTTTTTTCATAGTTTTCGTGTTTTTTTATAGTATTTCATTATAATTTTTATACAGGGTGTCGGCGATATACAAAAGATGCATTTAAGAGATGATAGCTATAACGATTTAGAAACAAAAACATTTAATACACCATGGGTCTATCTGTAAGCGTAAACGAAGAAAAAAATATTTCTCATGTCGGAAACTTCGACGCATACTGTACAGCGGCAGCAGATCAGTGCAGGATTTACCCGACGATTACAGGCGTGTGTTCTTGCAAATGGGCAACACATCGAGCCTTTCCTGTAATACATTTTCTCCTGTCTCTCAAAAAGGTCCTTTTTAGGACCACCAATTTATCACAAATACAGGAAAAGAACTAAATTTTGTAGTAGCCTTTACGAAAGGGCTTAAAGCGCCCTAACATAATTGTACTAATATTACATTGTTTTCGTTTAATGCAACTTTCCCTCAACTTCAATTTTCATTTACCGATCGAAAGCTAGTATTAAACACGCCCTTTTCACTCTAACTTCAACATAACATCGATTTTATTGTCATAAGATTATTAAAAAAAACGCAAAGATACCTCTTTTCTACTTATGGGATATTTTTTAAACGTATGGCCATTGACTTCGTACGATATGGTACGATACAATGGTCTAATGTGGTTCAAGGTCGTATAAACATGTGTTGCTTAGCTTGCATCTGTGATAGAGATGTGCGTCTATTGAATACGTGTACAGTATGGTGTAAGAGAAATAACACCAAGCTTCAGTTTCAAAGAATTAAATAACTCGTTTTCGTCGTTGTTTTCAGTTATTTTCAACTATTTTTGATATGGTTTTTTTGGTTCATCAATCTTGTCCATCGACCAATACGGCTTCACATCCTGCTAGGATAGAGGGATCCACATTGTTAAATAATTGGATAGGCAACTGTTTTCTGACCTGCCACACTCCGAAGCAAATAATTTTTTGTGGTCAAGTCGTGAAGGAATAAGAAAGTTTCTAATCTAATTTAGTTCTTTTTGTTTATTTTGGCTCTTGTAGCAGATGATTGATTGAAGGTCACTCTCTGCTGAATTTCTGATTTTTTTCTTAAAGCGAAGGAAAATAGCTTTTAGGAATTCTTGTAGGCCAAATCAAGTTATCTTTTAAAAGGGATCCACATTTGATGGTTTACAGTACAAACAGATATGTATTACAAGAACAACAAGGGTTGACAATTTTTTTACGTATGTATTATTCACACCTTTCCTATCATGGAGCAATCAATACAAATCTTAGAATATGTTACCTATTTTGAGATAACGCATCGGAAGGATATGCTTATCAGTAATTCAGCAATGGATGATCTTTACGGAGCAATTTGAAGCAATTATCTAAATATTAGTTTTGGCATAAGGATCCAAATAAAAAAATCGACTACAAACGTACAATAGACTTGTGCAAACTCTTCAAGCAACAAATAGCCCAAGAAGTGATAATACAGTATTCAAATTATTTGTATTGCATTTCGTCAATTATCCAAGTTTATTGGTGTCTCGTTTACCTTTGGACTAAAGTGCCAAAGATTCATAGATTCCATCCAGATCAATTGAGATAAACATATTGAATGACAATCAGATGGGCGTAAAGAACGTATGCTTTAGCGATGAATTAATTTCTTACGGATTTATGAATAAAGAAAATGTGATATTTAGCAATGAAGAGAATACTTACATTTTTGGCAGAGAAGTACTCAAAATCTTTAATAATATCAATAAGTTTAATACTTATTGATATCTTGAACAGACATTTAATTCTGCTGTCCATTAAAGTAGTTGGAGAATACAATAAATCAATTTATTACAGAGTAATTTGAAAACGAATCCGATTAAGATAGAAATAGATATATACCGAATGGGAATGAGTTGTTTTTTTAACAAGATTGAGCACCGCCACATTATGATGCTAACAAGGGGAACATCGGGGTTGACATGGATATTGGTGGGTCTCAACTATGTTATAGAGGGACCCCCCTGAATACCCAGGCACAAGCTTTTATCCTAACGTGACCTACTTTCTGAGAAAAATCAACGTTGTTGTGCGCGTTCCATTTATACCGTTCCCCGTATAAGCAAGTGTGCGTACCGCTCCGGATTAGATCTACGCCTACAACCCCAGTGGTTCGCGTTCAAGTCCTGCCGATGCATTTTTTTTTCTTAACCCTTACCGGTTACACTTCATAAATATGACATACCGGTCACATGGGGTTTGTCACACCCTAACGACTTTTCTGCACTATAAAAAGCAAACGAAGACGAAGAGAAATACAAATAAAATATCTCGTCATATTTTCAATCAAGCTTTAGACCATCCAATGGTTTTGAGGTCGCAAATTATTATTAAAAAAGAATGATGAAAATTGACTTTTTTTTACAAAAAACGCTATAACTTGTTTAATTTTTAAGTTATGGACAAAATTCAAAATAATCTTGAAAGCTTAAATGATGACCTTTTCAATGATATAGGTCATGACTAGGTTCCTTTCAAAAGGTATATTTATTTTAACATAATATATGAAGACGGGATTCTTGAAGAAAAATAATTTTACTAAAAATATTTTTATTATAAAAACTATTAGAAAAATATAATTATTATTATTCAAGTCCGAAAGCACAATCTGTGGACCAATATGCCCGGTGAGTATCATACATTGGCCTACCGCAGCCAGGACACATTATAGAAAAATTTTTATCATTCTCTCGCCTACATAATTGACAGCGCTTCTGTTGTTGTACCCTCGGACGATCGCGTAGGTTGATTATACTTAGGTCCTTTCATACTCTGAATACTATTCTATCTTCTTCTTTATCGGAGTAATCTCCTCCAATAGGAACTCGAGCAATTGCTGTCGAACACTTCGTGGCCGTAGCTAACCGCCACCTAAAACGAAAAAAAATGACTAATATTATTTGAAAAAATTTTAACATTATATATTTCAATTTTGTACTTACCTCTGTACGTAGAACTCCCAAAAAATACAAAAAAAAAATCCCCAAAATCTATTTTTATAACACACTGGTCATATGATGTGTTTCACATCCCACAATTTTAGACGCTCTACTTCGAACGGCTGCTGTAACCACACTGAGAGTCTAACTGACAAACTACTTACCTGTGTTTAAAGTTGAAGGTCAAACTAAAAGTAGATGGCGGCATAGGTCTCATTTTATTATATTTAGCTCGTAATTTTCCGGGTGAAAAATTGGTTAGGCTGTGCTACCTACGCCTACCACCAGGGTGGTAGGCGTAGATCCAATTAACAGCGCTACGCACGCTTGCTTACATAGGAGCTAACATTACTGGTATAAAAGCAACGCGCACAACAATGTAGATTTTTCTCAGAAACTAGATCGTGTTCGGATAAAAGCTCGTGCCTAGATACTCAGGAAATGTCTCTCTATAACATAGTCGAGACCTATCAAGATCCGTGACGGACAACTATGGTGTTCCTCTTGTAGGTTGGGGATTGCCTCAATTAGAGATTTTCGAAAAATTGAATTGGCAGACGTGAAGTTACGACCACTACATTCCCCAGATTTGACAAGTTTTGATTTCTTACAGCAATATTTCAATGAATCACTTCTACTGTAATTTTAATTTTGATAAGTTTGCATTTTATTAGGGATTTAAATGCACCAAAATTGTTGAAGTAATTTGACTAGCCGGAGCTATATTCATTCATATTTAGCGCGTATCCTACTGGTGATTTATGTATTTTTCGTGTTATATTTAAGTTTTTTCTTGTTTATTTGATCTTATTGCCTAAACGACATTTTAATTAATGTTAAAGTGTTCAGAATTACATAATCAACCAATGATAAATTAATCTTACATATACTTGCACTTTTTTTCTCATAAATAAAATAAAAGTTGTAGTAACCTTTTGGCCTTTCGGTTTTAGTTTAGATATTGCCCTGGTTTTATATCTGTAGAATTTTTTTTCGTTTAATATCGGTATTGTTCTGAAAAAAAAGCCTATCGTAAATTATTTCAATTAACTCTGTTCCATGTGATATGAAAAAAGAATTATTGGCGAAAACGGTGTTGTTTCGCTACACAATCAGATTTATGTTATTTGACCTTTTACATTTTTTTATCGCGTATGATTCTAATTTATTGTTGTGTTTACGTCCCGGTTTTTCCGTTACAAGAATTTGGAATTACGTTATATATAAAAACATTTTAGAATAATCAGTTTCTCTGCATATCGGAACGTCAACTAAAAACAAATGATTTAATGCGATATAGATTCGAATCGAGGTAGAACTTAATCCAATTTCTTTCAAAATAGCATCCAGAATAAACTACTTTGGACTTTGTGCATTATTTTTAGAACGATACAAATTTTCCTCTTTTGTCTCCGTTATATGGTCCCGTTTCTGTTTTCAATCTGATATTGGGCGCTTTATTTTACCCTTCCCGCATAGGACAGTTTATCATTGTTTATTGTGCATGAAGAATAAAAAGCGAGAGTAGGCAGCACCCCATAATCTACTGTAAGCTGGTTATGTAATGATATATGTGCGTCATATACTGCGTCAATAAATAATTTTCAGAAGCAAGTATGTACTATACTGTAACTCCTAAGCTGTTATCGCTTTAGTAACAAATTGACCTGGAAATCACTGCATGGTATGGACCCAATATATTATGCGGAAAACACATAATTTGGTTCTTTTTGAACCATTAACTAGCTCAAACTGCCATTGTTGTAAAGATATCACGTGCTGTTAAAATTATAATCTGGTTGGAATTTTTTTAGATAATTTTTACTGTAGCATGATTAATTGTTTGAAAATAATGGTGACAAACACACCCCTGGGGTTTCTGCGAAGGCATGCATCTGTCAGAATTCTGGTTTATGAGCATCCATCTAGGTAATTTTGAAAATTATTTTTGAAAACTCATGATCTTAGTGTTACGTTTAGGATTGGTTTCTGACTCAAGGTTAAAATGGAATCAATATCTTGACCAGATGATAGACAAGTGCAAACGAGCACTAATGACTAGCCGCAGGAGAATTAGGAAAAGATGGGGAGTCAAACCACGTATGATGCACTGGCTACACACTGCAGTAGTAGGACCTGTGATAACCTATAGCTGCCTGATTTGGTGGACTAAATCTATATAGAAGCAAGCAATGACAAAACTAGCAACAAAAGTACAGAATTTAGTTTGCTATTGTTGGTATCGCAAAAGGCATGCCAGCAGCAGATTTGGAGACCCAACTAATACTGCTCCTCTTGGATATTTACATAAGGGGGAGGCAAGAATGGGAACACACAGACTGAAATGGGCTGAAAATTGAAGAATCCAGAAGACTTTCGAGACATGCCAGAATAGAGAGTGAGATCACTGGAATCCGAACCCAGATGGGTCAAAGAGAACAACATGTTCTGGAGCAGATATATATTATGAAACCTTAAAACATGAAAAATATATAACATTAAGGGGATATACCACAGTACACCAAACGGTAATACTAGCAATAGAGACATGTGCCCGAAAAGCATTGCAAAAACAACCTAAGGGTGAGTTGATTTATATTGTATCGGATAATTAGGCGACCTTAAAAATATTAGCATCCTATCAGATAATCTCAAAACTAGCTTGGGATTGCTTGTAAAACCTACGAATCCTGGCAAAACAAAGCAAAGTTAATTTGGTGTGGATGCCAAGGGATAAGGGCAACAAGCTGACCAGAAAAGGCTCTGCAATAATGTTCACTGGACCAAAACCGGATCCAGCAACATCTAGCATCCAGCAATTGTAGTCTTACAATATATATAGTGCAGTGGCTGAGTGAATTACAAAAACACATCAGGTACACTAGAACAACATTAGAGGGCGGTTACACAGCAAACAGATGATGGCAGATATACTGGCTCCTAACCGAGTACAGCTTAGAAAAGTGACTAGTCTGTTAACAGAACACACCTGTCTAAAGGATACCTGCATAGAATTGGCATCTCTAAAGATGAACCAATTTGCAGACTATACATACAGTGAGGAGGAGCAGCCTACCACCGTGTTTCAATGAGCTGCATTGGAACAATAGAAACTGTCGTTGGTGGGATCAACTAACCTACTAACAGGTCTATCAGAAATAGATTTACCACACACACTATTATATCTAGTAAAAGGGACTATCGTAATGATAATGCTAAGATACATGCCACAAACCGCAAAAATAAAAATAAAAAATAAAGAAGAGCAGTCACACTAACTGCAATATTCATTCACCGATAAAAATCCATCACACATACAGTTGTGTTCAAAAAATAGCAGCACCTCAAAATAGTTAGAACTATAAACTATAGTAACAATTTAAAGTTTTGATTTTATTGTATGTGAAATGTACACCTTACATATAACTGAAATACATGATATCAATGCCTCAGTGGCTTAGTAAAAGGAAAATTCATAATACCTAACAATATTAATCAAAGAACATATTTGGCGTACAATCTAGTTAGTACTTTGTTCTGCGCCCTTTATTTGCTATAACAGCTCGACAGCGACATGGCATTGTGCCGACTAATTGCTGGCAATGTTCGGATGGTACTGAAAACCAGGTTGCTTGAATTACTTCCCATAATTCAGTAGCAGTTTGGTTTTGCTTCAAAAACAGGTTTTTTAATGTCTGCCCACAAGTTTTTAATAGGGTTGACGTCAGGAGATTGGGCCCACAACCTCATCTTGTTTTCTCGAAACCATACCTTAGCTGTCTTGCTCGTATGCTTAGGATCATTATCCTGCATAAAGATCCATTTCAAGGGCATCTTGTCCTCTGCATATGTATGTAAGTATATAAAACCCAGGGTTTTATGTTAACAGTATTGTCGACAGTGTTAATTAATAATAACACGAGGACACGAGGTTGGATGTAAAGCCAGTGTCGTGCAGGTTAGTTAGGAGAATGTTGTGATCTATCCAGCCGAGCGCTTTAGAAAAATCCGTGTATATGGCGTCTACTTGTGCATTTTCGTCCAAACATTCGGATACATACTATGTAAATATGGCAAAATTGGTAGCTGTGGACCGCTTATTGATGAATCCATGCTGATCATCCGAGAAGATAGATACAAAAACCTTTGCAAGATTATCTATGACTTGTCGCCTTTCTTATATACAGGAATCAGTTTAGTTATTTTCCAGCAAGTTGGAAATGTGAATGTTGACGCTGCTAGGTTGAATAAGTAATGCAACTGAGTGGTAAATACTTGAGCGCAATCTTTAAGGAGAAAACTCGGTATATTATCGTGACCAATAGTGTTTTTGTTTGCGAGGGTTTTTAGCGACTGGAAAATGTCCTATTCCAATATCTCCTTTACGGTTATCTCCAGGCCATTTATAGATGACGGGATGTGGAAGGTTGACGATGAAATTGAGTTCGAAGTATAAACTGATTTGAAAAAATTCTGGAAGGCATCAACAATTGAAGCTGGAGTATCAAACTTTTCACCTTCCACATTCCTTATTGATCTGGGTATTTCCCCCGTAGCAGCTCTCTTGGATGATATGAAAGACCAGAACTTTTTTGGATCGGTTTTAATTTGCTGTTGCACATCGGATAGATAATTTTGAACAGAATCTTTCTTAACCAGGCGACGCAGCTCAGACTATTTTCTCAGGTTCTCTGAGCGTTCATATTTCCGATACGTAGAGCGATACTTATCCTTGAGTTTTAAAACAATTGTGCGTTACATTTTAAAGTATACACTACCGCTACTTTCTTGAACACAACTGTATATGCGTAAGTACATCTTTCACGAGTAATACAATGCCATAAAGGAATACAGTTGTTACATCACACAAAATTGATAAAGTATTATCGAAACTTCACCGCAAAACACCAACTAATTTCCAGACTGGATCGTCGGCTTGTTTGTAGATAAAGATACCTCCTGTTTCACGTAAACAATCCGTTAGGCCCGTCGTACACACAGAGTGTTAAAGTGCCCTCGTCCCGGCGCTTTGTTTAACTTCAACCTTCGCTCGGGAGGAGTTCGCTCGTCTCTTTTTCCCGACAACAAACTTCACCTCTCACGAAAACAAACGCCTGACAGATGATGAATCACACGCACACCAACCATATAAATAAAATGAGTATTATCTAAGAAGCAACGCCAGTTCGGAACAGCGGTGCTCCTCTCTGAAGGAGAAGCGTGCGTTAGAGTATGCCGGTATTCTTTCAAATTGGAGCAGAAAGTATATAAACAGTTTTTTCAAACAAATGTGTTTATGTAGATATCGGAATGTATGAATAAAACAGTGATTAAAGCAAAGTATAGTCCAAGACGTAATATGCGTCAGTTGTGTTACATTGTTTATAATACACAGAGTTTGAGTCATCGAAATTAATCATGGTTTGTGATTGTGAAGCATTATAGAAAAAGGAATAGCTGTCAAAAATTCGATTTGCAAAAATGGGAAGAAGGAGTGGCCTAACTTCTCAGGGGAAAAATATTATTTTGCAAAATTCTTCAAGATTACACAAGCCAAGATTTGCAAAGCATCAAAAGTTCCATTTTCAGAAACCAAATATGTATGTGTTTCAAAATAATATTTTCAACATATCATAAAGAATTTAAATCTAGGAAGTTTCATTACCAGTACATTAACGGCCTTAACATATAATCTTGTTTTACTTTTTATCTATACCAGTAGAGAGTATCAGATCCCTGTGAATATGATACACTTAAGAAACACCTTTACGCCCGTAACGTAAGAAGTTTCATATTGTATAAGAGGTAGATGTATTCAAGGTTGAAATTCCGGTTAACCATGTTTGCTCAGCATAAAAGCAACTTTATTAATTAACTTTCTTATTAAATGCCCTCGCAGACGAATACTTTGTCGGTATAGTAGCATTACTCGTAGTAAAAGTGAAGGAAAGGAGCAGGTAGGTGCATAGTGTAGATATTAAAAGTGTAGAAAGAAAAACACCTACATAACTCAAAAAAGGCAACATTTATTTACTTACCATTTGATATTTTTTTACATACATTGTTTCTCTACCCTGAGTAAAACAGGAAAAAATTTAAGTTAACATCTTACAATTAGTCAAACATTTTTTGAAATAACTGAACACATGCCCAAAATATTGTGTTGAATGATTATTGTCTTTAGTTTCATTATATTTTCTTCAAATTGAATTTTGTTGCGGTAGTTAGTGCTGTATTTGGGATAATTCAGTTTCTATGCCGTACACATAACATTTTCATACTTCATGTGCTTTATTCGATTTTATAAACAGAAATAGTTCAATGTAACAGATCCGAGAAAAATTTTATATACAGGGTGAGTTTTTTCCGATGTTTAGCATAGTAATCTCGGAAACTGCAACAGATACAGATTTGGTTAAATAGGGAAAGAATTGCAGTTTTACTAGCTCTATTTAATTTGCATGTTGTTTTTTGGAAAAAGTGCATGGCTTACCAGATATTTCGCGAAAATGATTTTTTTGTTATTTCGTTCGGTGCCTATGGTTCTGTTATTATTCACTTCAGAAAAAATATGTAAAGGAAAAAGTTGTAGGAAATTTTATGTTGAATAATACAGTTTAACCCATTTCTTTATATTAACTATATTTTTTGAGTTATGACGGAAATTTGGATTTTTTTAAATACAAACCATAGTAGGCAATGACTTTATAAAAAAGGTTTTTTCTCGAGGATTCTAATGATGTGCTACTTGATGTAGTTATTTTTAAAAATAAATAAGTTATGGTCATTTTTCATTTTAATTGACGAACTGTCATAGTTAGTAAGCTATGGAAATATTTGATAGACGCAAATGTCAATTAATGAGAGATCTAGATCATTTTGTGTCTAATTAATGTTGGTTGAAGTCTCGTAAATTAACATTATGAATTTTTCTAACCAAGAAAAGCGTGATATGATTGAGTGTTCATTTTGTGCCGTAAAACTGCCGTACAAGCTGCACAACAGTATTTCGAACGGTATCTTGATCGTAGCCAGCCTTCTCTACCTACCTTTAAGAGACTGTACGATAATTTGGAAGAGTATGGTTCCTTTCGTAATGCAAATAGGACTGCAAGAGACATTACAGAAGAGGCAGAGGTAAACGTATTGGCAGGTGCCTATAAATTAGCTGTTGCACAAACACTACACGCTGATGATTACAATAGGAGGCTTGAATTTTGTACTTGGTTTATTAACATGTGTGAAATTGACTTACAGTTTAGACTTAAAACCTTGTGGACGGATGAAACACGATTTACTAACTGCGGCATGTTTAATAGACATAATGTACATTTATGGATGCAAAAAAATCCACATCATGTTGAATAGAGAAGACCTGAAGTTAAGTTTGGATTTAATGTTTGGTGCGGCGTCATTGGCTCGACAATATATATTACATGGTACTCTAACTGGAGATCGTTATCTTTACTTTCTGCAAAATGATTTTGATGATATCTTAGATGAATTACCATTACAGATACGTGGTGCGCTCGAATGGTTTCATCATGATGGAGTACCACCACATAATCAACGATCGGTACGATATCATTTAAAACGAAATATTCCCGAACTGATGGATAGGAAGAAACGCGCCTGTTCAATGGCCACCTCGATCTCTCGATCTGTCTGTTTTAGATTTTTACTTATGGGGAATGGTAAGGACGTTCCGTTAGAAAAGCAACAAAATCCGCTTTAAAAAGATATAACTTGTGCATTAACCATAATGGTCATTTTGAACATCTTTAGTCTTCAATACTTTTAATACGTTGTTTTGTATAGTTTAATAGTTTTTTTTATATCATAATTTCATTTACTTATTGTTATTTATCGTTTGACATTCTATATTTAATACTTTCCCAGAAATTATTTTTATTTGCAACTCAATGGAATAAACACTTAGACAAAAATAATTATGTTAATGTAATTTCGAAATAAAAATAAAAATTGTGATAACTACTTTCAAGTTTTTTAATTAGCGTGAAGTGCATCTAGCAAATATTTACATAGCTTACTAACTGCGACAGTTTAAATAAAAAATGGCAATAATTTATTTATTTATAAAAATAACTGTATCAAGTAGCACATCATTAGAATCTCTGAGAAAAACCCTTTTTTATAAAATCATGGCCTACTATGGTTTGCATTAGAAAAAACATCAGTTTGTGTCATAACTCAAAAAATATAACTAAAAGAAAGAAATAGGTTAAATTGTATTATTAAACATTTAATTTCCTACAACTTTTTCCTTTACACATTTCTTCTGAAGTGAATAATAACAGAACCACATGCACCGAACAAAATAACAAAAAAATCATTTTCGCGAAATATCTAGTAAGCCATGCACTTTTTCCAAAAAACAAAATGCCAATTAAATAGAGCTAGTAAAACTGCAATTCTGTCCCCATTTAACCGAATCTGTATCTGTTCCAAGATCACCATGCTAAACATCGGAAAAAACTCACCCTGTATGTATAACCTGCAACTAGTGCTAACGCTTACCCTTCGAAATAGAACCTTATTCATGTTCCTATTCATAGCGCTCCCACCTCAGATTTAATAGAATCAGAATCTTCTTTTCTTTCCTCTTTTGTATAACAATAGCCCAACCTACTTCTTCATATACGTCTCACAATTTTTGCCCCAAAACCTTTTCACCACACCATGCTTACCAGACTTATTGTTTACTTTGAATTGGTGAAGAAACATCTAGGAGATGGTGGTGGGCCGATTCAAATAAATGTGACCAGGATTCTGGAAGCTATTCCAAAGGAGAAGTTCTCCAGATTGCTCCAGCCACAATACGAGTACAGTATCTAGAAAGCAAGTGAAATAATAGTGCATTATGCACAAGTATACGAGCCCTAACAACTGTTCGGACAAATATTTTTTTTTAATCGTTAGTTTACACAAACTAAATTATTTAATTAAAAAAATATATTAACAACATATTAAAATCTATCATTTATAATATATATTTAAATGACTTTTCTTTCTATGCACATTGAAATGAACTGTGTGCAAATAAATAAATAAAAATATTGCACAATATCGTGACAACTAAATGTTCGGAATTATCTAGTTTCCCCTTTTAAATAAGAATAACTTAGATATTTTCTTATCATAAATTGACAGTTATTTGCTAGTTAGACGCCGGTTTGAGAAATATTTTGTTAAATTTAATCAAAAATGGCCAGAGGAAGTGCGACAAATGTTAAAATTCGTGAATTGGTAATCGCTAAATGCTCTCGGCGTAAAAAATACGTGAAATTGCGGATGAATTAGATTTGGCTAAGTCAACAGTTGGGGACATACTTAAGCACTATCGTGATAGTGGAAGTGTCCAATGTAAAGGCAAAAGTTCAGGTAGACCGGGAATTGTGACTAATCGGGATCGATGATTACTAATAAAAATTTGCAAACTCAGTCGTCGTAATACTTTAAGAGCAATCACAGCACAGTGGAATGAAGAAATTGACTTAGACTTTATCTAGGGAGTGTTGTAGAAAATGGATACACAAATCTGGACTTAGTTTTTATAAGGTAGATTTGCAAGTTTTTATTAAATTCATCATTTTCCATTGTTCGTAATGTTTTAGGCAAAAGAAAAACCTTCTGCTGAGACGCAGAAAATAAATCGACTCAATTGGGGCAAAATCGAAGGTGACATGAACCGTTGAAGACTGGTCAAAAGTAATATTTAGTGACGAGTCGAAGTTTGACGTGTGTGGGGGAGACTTTCGTAAACGGGTTATTAGAACTAAAAATGAAGCATTTCATAAAGATTGCCTCAAAAGGACAGTAAAATTTCCTAAAGATATTATGATTTGGAGATGCATGTCCTCAGTGGGTCTAGGAAAATACGAAGTGGTAGAGGATACAAGTAATGCGGTAAAATATCAAGAAATTTTAAATAATAGTCTTCTGCCTAGGGCAAGAGCACTTTACCCTATTATGAATTTCATATTCAGGACGGTGCTGCATGCCATACGGCTAAACCCACCAAGAAATGGTTTGGGGACAATAACATCAAGGTCCTCGAACAGTCCCAACCTTAACGTTATCGAGACATTGTGGCATAAAATGAAACAGAAGTTGCGTGATAATTTTCAGAGAACCGTTACTGATTTGAAGATGAAATTGGGTGAATTATGGCAACGTTTCGACTGACATGTGTCACTCATTAATAAAAACAATGCCAAACGGGACTGCAGCGGTCGTGAAAGCGCATGGCGACCTAACGCCCTGTTAGAGTAGTAGTTTCTTAAATCTTTCGAACATTTAGTTGTCACAATGTTGTGCAATATTTTTGTTTATTTATTCGTGCAGAGTTTATTTCAATGTGTATAGAAAAAAAAACATTTAAATATTTATTATAAATAATAGACTTTAATATGTTCTTAATATAATTCTTTAATTAACAGATTAAGTTTGTATAAAATAATATTTTCAAAAAAATGTTCTTTGTCCGAACATTTTGTTGTTCCGGAAACCGAAATTTAATTAGTTGTTAGTTAGTTAGTTAGTCATTTGTCCGCTGATGAGAGGGGCGAGCGAACAACTAGTTGTAATTGCCATTAGTTACTTAGTGATAATCAAATACAGGTTAATACAATATTAGCTATAATGACGGCCACAATTAAACATAATTTAAATTATTCTGTTAACAATAAAATACCACAAAGGAAATCCCTTCCAACTTATAAACACGCCAGAATTTTTCTGTAAGTCCTAAGTCCGAACAAACTGCCAAGAAAAGTTGATGATAATACTAAAACCAAGAAATAAAAATATTGTCACTTACTTTTGGACTGTACTGTAAATCAGTCGTCGTATAGGCTTCGCTCACTCCAATACAATTTGCGAAGAATGACTCACTACTCTCGCGAGTATTTTATTAAGGTGTATATTTTATTTGTACAGTTCATTTTATTTACTATTATAATATTGTCTGCATCTTAATCTATATGAGTAATAGTTCATTTTGTCCAGGTAAACACTGTAAGTTATTGTTTCAACAAACCCATGTGTATTTAGCTTACTGTTAATTTGTGGTATTATCCTATAGCGCTATAATGTAGTGAATAGTAGGAATAATACGTATGGAAGTGTACTTACACTGTGTTCCAAAAGTTTTTATGCGAAAGGTTTTATACAAACGTAGCAAAAACTTTATTTTACTTTTCACAACAAAAATATTACTATGAATCAAGTACAACATTTTGAAAACATTAGAATACAGGAAAAATCAAAATTATACGTACAAACTGCCATAACTTTCCCAGATAAATATTTCAAGATATTATTGATTAACTTATGTCTTGAATAAAGGAATAAGACATCGGCGAAAAATATCATTTATGAATAATTTGCATGAAATATAACTGTTATATCGTGTATAATAAAATTGAAAAAAAAAATTGTAGTAGCAGGAACCGAACGCGAGCCACCAGCATGGTAGGCGTAGATGTTATCCACTAGGCCACAAAGGCTTGCTTGTTGAGAAACTAACATTATCGATATAAATGAACGAACTTAGCTTGTTCATTCAAAGTTGATTTTTCCAGAAACTAGGACGCGTTAGGATAAAAACTCATGCCTGGGTACTCAGGGAAAGTTCCTCTATAACATACATAGTTGCGATTCATTAAAATCCATGCCGGACAACCCTGGTTGTCCGTGGTTAATATGTATACTCTTTGATATATAAAGAATGCATAGGAAAAACTTGCATAAATCCGCATTTAAAAACAATTGGGGTTCTCTATCTATTTTTCATACCATTAACAAAAAGTACAAACAACACTAGCGCCAAAATTGAATCTTATGCCACCACAAGATTCATTGTTAACCTCTGTGTTAATCATTTATGTCAACAACCATATCTATCATGCAGAAATGAGCAGATCAAGCCTAATACATTATCTTAGATTCCTGTAATTTTTCGCGTTCAAACTCGCTTCGATGGTAAAATTACAAATCTACTTATAATAATATTTTTTGCCATCTCACATGCTACCAGATCGATACAAGTTGCCCCTGTTGACCTACAGAATCAAAATCAATGCTGTGTAGTGTTTGGTGATTTGGAAGCGATCCAGATATTGCATAACTAGTTCTTCGTAACATTAATATTTTAATTTCACGACAGGAAATAAAGTGCAAGTAAAAAATATAAAACAAACAGTAATTAAGTAAATACCTTATCTTCTGCTGTTGTTTAATTAATTTAAAGCACAGCGAAACTTGCTTAATTTTTTATGAGCCCAAAAAATTTCTTTCGAAGAAAAGCTGTTTTCGCCAGATTTTCATCGATCAAAGTTTTTCTTCCGGTAATAAAATTTATATTACGTTTATTCGGACAGTGAAAAATTAAATCCCCGAATTCGAAATTAAGAGAAACTAACTTCTTAAACTTTTAAGCTTCAACTTCTTTGTAAGACAGATATAACTGTCAAGTTTATTAATGATACGTGTCATTTATATTTGCATAAAGATCTTTTTACAATTACAATCGATCTGTTTGTCTGACAGTAAGTAAGGTACTATAGCAAGTTGATGTTTGTCCATTTTTAACGGATTTTGTAAAGTTTGGTTTAATAAAATGTTACAACTTGTCATAAGGTATTAAGTATGTACATCATAGGAGGTTATATAAATATCATCAGTACAATCCTAGCTAACTACATATATACATGTTTAGATACCATGAGTTTTTTTTATCTCGAAACATATAACGTTAACATGTCCTATGTTCAGTTTTAAAATGGACAACTTAATGCATTGTAGACAATTGTATAATGCAAGTCAATGCAATCAATGTAGCGGTTTCGTCTTTTCTGTAAGCCAAACAGTTTAATCATAGATCTTATAAGAACCTTCTTTACTTTGTTTGCAAAACTGCTTCATGGTGCGAAGAATTTAAACCTTTCCTTTGTACCTATTGACTCTTCGTCCTCTTTTTCGTCTTCAATATGAGGTTTCCTTCGTTAAACTCCATATTGTAGTCGATAATCAGCTAAATGCCTTCCTAAAGTTTTGTTTTGTCTCTACATTAAACCGCTTATTTACAGATCTTTTGTCTGGGAGATGTTCATCATGATCTGAATATGGCCTCTTTTGGAATCTATGCGCCGACTATATGTATACATATATAATGGCTGTAGACCCTTACAAGGAGTTGTGCCTCTTCTTTGGAAGATCTCTGGATCCTGTGTACGAGGTGGATCACTCCCCATTTATAATTTTAAAGGATCAGTCTTATTATCCTCCATAATCTTCTGTCCATTACCTTTCTCTGCCAATTCCGAACACGTTTTTCTTCTCGGTCTCTGACTACTTCTTCCATCCACTTTGATCTGGGTCGCCCCCTTCTTCTTAAACCACTAGGTCTCCATGTTACACTGAAGACAATCATGTGACCTCGATACAATACATAGCGCAACAGTTTAATGTTTCCAAGTCTTCGGTATTTACAACATTAAAAAATTGTAGTACAAACCTTCCAAATTTGACACTGAGATCTGAGTTTTGCGAAACTATGTTAACCTATTAAATGAAAATTGATACATTTTAGAAAAAATCGTTCTTATTACAGACGAAGCGTCGTTTTCCTTGAATGGCACTGTAAATGCCAAAAACTATCGGTTTGTTCCTATTTCTCTAATTCCAATCCTTGTTATCCTATTACTTTCTTATTCCAATGAGTACTTGTCTCGTTACAAATAACTTTTACACGCAGAATCTGATTGGTCGGTTTGGGCCTATCACTCGGCCACCACGCTTGCCTGATTTCCCGCCAAATGACTTTTTTTTGTGGTTATCTGAAGTCTAAAATTTATAATAATATACAGATAGTACACGGAGAAAAATTTATAGTATTTATAAGTATAAATATACTGCATTTTAGTATAATTTATTGCTATATATAGGACAGCAACATAGCATACTAAATTTAACAATAAATTTATTCCTGGAAATTAAGTACCTATTATACTTCAATTTACTATATTTTATAGTAACTTTAAGTAAATTGCTTGTACTACAATTAGCAATAATTTGTACTAACAGATTTACAAAACCTTTTCACAAATACAAAGACCGCGTCATACTGCATCTCATTCTTTTTACGTACGAGCGCCTTAAAACTTCTCTCTCTCATTTCCAACGTGCATAAATTGCAACTACCTTTATTTAAAAACCAATATAAATACTTTTAAAAACCAATGAACTAGTTTTGCTAGATGTTGTAAATTATTTTTATTTAAAAATTTCATCAAATGTAGCAAACCTTTTGTTTTAATCTTAAAACATTTTGTTTTAAGATTGTAGGAACAAAATTGTTGTTGGCCATTAAACACAGTGTTCGTAATTTTAATACAATTTATGCTATTCATAAGTATAAATTTCTAAATAAAATGTTTTGCTGTCACATTTTTCTCAGTGTAGGTATTCTGCAACTAAAGGATCGCATTGTACAATTGTCTACAAACCTTGTCCATTTTAAAACTGAACATAGGGCAACGCTATACATAATATATATATATATGAGATAAAAAGAACTGACTGACGGTATATGTATTATTAGTTGTATTACATATTTCTGTCAGATATAATCCTATAAGCCTCGAGAGAAAGTTGTCCTTTTCTTTACATAACCGTTAACAATTCTATCGCACGTTCTCTTCATTAGCATCTACTCCTAACAGTAACCAACAAATTAATTCTTTTGAATTTTAAAAGTTACCTCAAAATATCTATCTATATACATATGTACAAATATCTCTTTACAACTATCACTATGATGTATGTATGTATACACACACATTTACATACCTTCGAATAAATTGTTTACAATCGTTTCCCTTGACAACATGCGCCTATTTGCATACGCATTGATTATATAAATACAAACATAATGTGGCAATCATGTCTATATGTACAGGACATTATACAAGCTTTGAAATTACAAAACTGCGAGAACTGTTAATCTAATTTTGAGGTTGATATATTTCGTGCGTGTGTCAGGCGTACGAGAACAATATCCAACACAAGTGGCTTTGCCGCTTTGATACGGCAACAATACGATATTCAAGGATCTAACTATCGTCGAACAATATTAATGACAAATTCTGGTGTTCGGGCAAGGTGATTTATGAAACTACTGGATTTTCTCTCGAAGTATTTCCGCGTAGGAGTTCGCTTATAATTTGAATTTAACCATCTAAGTCGATAATGGTACTCGATAAAGTGTGTGTTATAAAATACGGAATGTATCAGTTCGTGGACGTTTATATTTGAAATTATGAGCGTTGAGGATTGTAGAGACTAGTAGTAATTGTAGGTATGTATTTATGAATGCTGTAAACGATGTATTATGTGATTAGCTAAGGTTTTTAAAGAGTTAGTGTGACATATATTTTCTATATGAAATTCTATGATACTATGATACGAGGACATACAGGATTTGGACAAAATAGTGTAATCACCTGTGAAAAGAGCATTTTTTTTATTAATAATCCGTTGGTTTTCCTTTTTCGGGAATTAGAGCTTGTATCCGACATAGAATTGTCCAATACAAACGACATGCAACATTCGGAGGGATACGTTCCCTCTCAAATTGTAAAAAAAATCTTATTTCATAAAATATTCTTGGAAGAGGGAATCGACTGCGCAACTGGTGTTCCAAAATACCCCACACAGGTTCAATTATATTGAGCTTACAGGACCAGAGGAGGGCACATGAGATGCTGTAATTTATGGTTGTGTTCGTAAAGCTAGTTTCCGGCATTTCTACTGGTGTGAATGAGAGTATTATCATCTTGGAATATTGGTAATTTATCAGAAAACACAATTTGCACCATTGAATGAAGATGGTCGGCCAGAGTACTGACAGCTGTATCATGAATATTTGCTATATGGAGTTGACGGCGGAAAGATTTTGATTGATTCTGAAGTTGTTGGTTGGGCTATTTCCAT